>CAUYQG010055079.1:0-11458 GCA_963574415.1 Tarsius wallacei | reverse complement strand
GAGTCTATAATACTGAGTGACCTCTCACAGAAACAAAGAACTGAGTATCACATGTTCTCACTCATATAGTGGACCTTGATCATCCAACGTATTACCATAAGAAAATGACTGACAGTGGTGGGAAACTATGGGGGGGAGGGGTAGGGAGGTGGGATTAATGGTAGAAAATACCTGTCTGGGGACAGGGAGACACCTCTTATCAACAAGGGTGCCTGAATGAAGCATATTTGTATACCTAACCCTTAACTGTACCCCACAATATCATAATAAAAAATATTGATTATAAAAAAAATGATTTAGGAGCCTTCCCTCCATCTAAAATATTTTCTTCTAATACTATTTAGTCATATTTTTAAAGTTTAAATCTACAATTCATTTAGGATTTAGGTTTGTGGATGTATCATTTGGGTTTTAATGGATAGCCTGTTGTTTAAATGCCTTTTATTGAACTGATTTGAAATATCACCTTTGCTGTATGATAGATTCTTCTATATGCAAATATGATTCTAGATTTTCCACTGTGTTACATAGATCTATTTGCCTATTCTTGTTGACAATATCACAGTTTTTATAACTGTAACTTTCTAATATTGTTTTTCTCCCTCTCTATCCTATTTTTTAAATTTGTCTTGGCCATTCTTGCTCCTTTATTCAAGGGCTCTTGACTGGCAGTGCATTGACTTGTTAACTAATTTGGGGTGGAATTAACAAATCATTTTTTCTTTGTAAATTTGCCAAATCTTTGTTTCCTCTTTCTATTCACTATCCCTTAACTACAGCACGCCATTCACAAAGTGACCACAAGGTGGGTGTAGGAACAAGGAAGGTGAATGCCAGGCCGTTTTGGTGCTTCTTGAGAGACCAGATAAGAGGTACAAAGGAAAGGAGATTGCGTCTGCTGTACAGGAGGCTGCAATTAATTGCAGATAATAACTCAAACGTATTTTGCCTAGCTTACAGACATTTCATTGTCATTGTTTCCCTTAGAATAGGCGAAGAAGAGAATCTTTCTCCATTTCATAGATGACAAAGTAAAGCCCAGAGATGAGTTTTTTACAAAGAGTACACAAAGCCATGTCCTTCCATGTCAAGATTATCCTTCTCTACATTTTCTGAGAGGGATAAAAAAAATACATGGAAATTAAAATCCAAAGCAATGACAGGAAAGTTGTGCAGGACCATCATCCATATGTTCAAAATCTTGGCATCAGTTTCTCCTGCTTTTTCTCTCCATTCACTGTTTGACGTAGTCACCAAACCTGGGCAATTTTTCTTTCTGGTATATCTCACATCTGTCTTTCATCTCCTCCCGATGTCATCATTGTCATCTTCATCTCACTCCTGGATGGTTTCCCCTCCATTCTACACTTTCCCCAGGGCAAACTTTTTTATTAATTACAGATGGGGGAAATAGGGACAAATGAGGTTATTTTTTCCCAGAATGGTGCACCATGTTGTACCTGGGTTCAAGTGGGAAACAGTGTGGGGTGGGAGTCGGCTTCAAAGGCAGGCAGGACATTCTGGGAAGATGTGGGTGGGTTGCTGGACAGATGTCAAGGACATGTCCATAGCATCTCTCTTGATTCCCACTGGGTCACTCACAAAGAACCTCCTGAGGAGTCCCCAAAGGGCAAGGCATTATTATCTATTGATCCCAGGGCATGGGGAGAGCAGACAAGAGGACAAAAACCAGGCAACTCCTGGCAGTACTGTGCAGCACAGGGCGGCCCCTCTGTTTCCTCTCATAAAAAGGCTGCGGAAGAATGAGTACCCTCATTGGGGCCTGTTTTCCAAAATGACTCTCGCTGAGTCACTGTGGAAATGTGACTCTGGGCTGCACTGCTGAGCACCTGCTGTTTCAACTTCCTGTAGTCTTAGGAGGAGAAACCAGAAGCTTCAGTGTTGCCTTATAAGGCAAATTGGGGCAATTCTTTGGGAAGGAAGGGCTGTGACTCAGAGAGATCTGCAGGGGGTGAGGGGAGGTGGCTGCGCACGGATCAGAGGTTTGAATGCATGTGCATGTGCATGTGCATGCGCGCATTCGCTAGCAGGGGAAAAAATTCTCTCACCCATCTCACATACACGTGATACTCTTTTGTCTTTTGTGAATTCTTTTTCTCTTAAACGCACAGAACCTGGATTCATCTGTACCAATATGGTGGTGATGCGGAGTTGGGGAGGTGTTTATTCTCGCCCTCCAGGCAGTAGCTTCGCATGAAGAATGGCTCCAAAAAAAAAGACATCAGAACTAAGGTTGCTTGTGATGCGTTAAAGCTCAGAGGTCATCCTTATACAACTTTCCATATCATTCCCCAGCAATCTGCACCAATGATCCAAAACAGGGACTCAAATATAGGGTGGGAGAGGTCCTGGGCTTCCAAAGACATAATTACCAGCTTCTCAGAAACACGCCAGGGTTCCTCAGGGTCTGCTTCAGCAGAAGGAGGCTTTCTGCCTTCTCCTCAACACTCTCCCGTGGTGTCTACCCAGGGCTGCTCCTGTAAGACCCCCACCCACCTCCTATTCATTCCCTGGAGCAGGGACTGGGATGGATAAAAGTTTACACAGCTACTCTCTCTTTCTTAGTCAGGACTTACTCAGACCCTGCACTCCACATACTTCAAAACTTGCATTTCAGATACTTCCTTTCCTCTGTCTGATTCATAGCTCTTTGCCCAGGTCCATTCACTTTAAAGACTGCATCTGAGTCACCTGTTTCACTCACATCTAGTACTGTACTTTCCTCCTTCTGAGCAACTAACTCAGAATGACAGGGAAAAGTTCTGGTGAGAATAGGTCACTCCATAGTACACCCAACTCCAAGCTACTAAAGCAATCACTTTAGTCTCCTCCATCAGGTGAGGACAATGGCTTTCAATAGCATATTAAATACGTATTTTGTGTTGAAAAAAGAGAATCAGAGGGGTTTTGCAACTTATTGAAGTCACACCTATTGTTTTTGTGCCTCCTTTCAAACCAAATAATGATCAAAAGAGTAACAACTTACTGAATGTTCTTTATGCTAATCTCTTGCCATATACCATCTCACTTAATTCTCATTATTATTGTTATAAATTTGTGTTATTCCACAAAGGATGAGTAAATCGAGACTGAGATAAATTTTGTAGCATGATCAAAATCTGTTTCCATAATTTATTCTATTACTTATTCTATGCAGTTGTATTATAAAAGTCAGTATTAATGAAATTATAACATTGTATTATGAAACTCAGAATTTGAGTCTGAAAGCTGCTCTATATCTTGCATGTGGGAACTCAGATCTTCAAAAAAAATTTGAGAGGGTGAGAATGTTAGAGCTAGAAGGCATTATCAAATGCCTGTCCATGCTGGACCTGCATACCACCCCTTCCTCCTCTACCATCACCCTACATGTGTGGGTGCCCACATGCACACACACACACACACACACACACACACACACACACACGCAAATATACATATACACACCACTGATTTTCAGTGTCAACTCCTGTGGAGAAAAAGATTCTCAAGGGGGTCAGCAACAGTTTCAAACTGTTCCCGTGACAACAATGTCACCAACAAGAGGTCTATTCCAATTTCCTCACCGAATTAGGAAAAAACTGAGCATCAGAGGTAGCTAGCTTCTACTAGGGTGTCTAATTTTCAAAGCTAAACAGCATGCTAGTCAACTTGATGTCATCATTTCTCATGATTTTGTTAGAAAGATAAACACTGGAATGCTCACCAATTAGGGTTTTTTAATGTTTAATGTAACAATGCAATTTTGATCAATTAAATTAACGTATTTTAATGGTCTCATTTGGTGAGAACAGTGTGTTGGAAGGAAGACTAGGTGGAGCAGAATACATAGTACATTTCGCCAACAAATAGGCACCAGTTCCATAATAATTATGTATAATTTATTTTTATTTTGTCACAAACTTATACAGAAATTGCAAATAGGAGGAGAAGAGCTTTATTTTCCTGGCCAATTTCCTGATCAAAATTGCCACTTTGATACACACTACTCTGAATAATTTTTAAAAATTTTTATAGGTGCATGATAGGTACCTTACAGGTACATTATGAGAAACATGTGGCATTTTGATATGTGCACATAATGTGTAATGATCAAATCAGGGTATCTGGGCTATTCATCACTTCAAATAGTTATTATTTTTTTGTTTTGAGAGCATTCCAAATCCATTCCTCTAGTTATTTTGAAATACACAATAAATTGTTGTTAACTATAGTCACCCTATGGTGCTATGACACCCCAGATCTTATTCTCTTTATCTAACTGTATTTTTGTGCCCATTATCCAACCCCTTTTTATACCCCTGCTCCGCTATCCTTCCCAGCCCCTGGTAACCATCACATGACTCTCTACCTTCATGGGATCAACTTTTTGTAGCATCCACATATGAGTGAAAACTTATGATATTTGTCTTTCTGTGCCTGGCTTATTATACTTAACATCGTGTCCTCCTATTGCATCCATATATTTGCAAATGACAGGATTTCAATCTTTTTTATGACTGAATAAGATTCCATTGTGTATATATAACATTTTAAAAATTCATTTATCCATTGACGGAAACATAGGTTGATCCCTTATCTTGGCTATTGTGAATAGTGCTATAATAAATATAGGAGTGCAGAGATCTCTTTTATATACTGATTTCCTTTCTTTTGGAGATATACCCAGCAGTGGATTGTTGGATCATATGGTAGTCACATTTTTAGATTTTTTGAGGTACATCTGTTTGGTATACTGTTTTCCATAGTGTCTGTACTAATTTACATTCCCATCGATGGTGTGTGGATATTTCCTTTTCCTGCATTCTTGACAGCATCCATACTTTTTTGCCTTTTTGATAAAAGTAATTTTAACCGAGGTAAGATGATATCTCACTGTGGTTTTGATTTGTATTTATCTGTCGGCCATTTGTTAGTCTTCTTTTGAGAAATGTCTGTTCAGATCTTTCACCCATTTTTATTCTAATCAATTTTTAAACTATTGAATTTTTTAAAGTTACTTATATATTCTGGTTATTAATCCCTTGTCCATTGAATAGTTTGCAAGTATTTTCTCCCATTCTGTAGGTTGTCTCTTCAGTTTTGTTGATTGTTTTCTTTGCTATGCAGAAGGGTTTGAGTTTGATGTAATCCCATTTGTCTATTTTTACTTTGATTGTTTATGCTTTTGAGGTCTTACTTAAGAAATCTTTACCCAGACCAAAGTCCTGAAGCATACCCCCAATGTTTTCTTCTAGCAGTTTTATAGTTTCAGGTATTAGATTTCTGTCTTCAATCTGTTTTGATTTGATTTTTGTATATAATGAGAGATAGGGGTCTAGTTTTGTTCTTCTGCTGTGAAAATACAGTTTTTCTAGCACAATTTGTTGAAGAAACTGTCCTTTCCTCAATGTATGTTCTTGGTGCCTTTGTTGAAACTGGATTGATTGTAAATGTGTGAATTTATTTATGGGCTCTCTTCCCTACTCCATTGATCTATGTTTCTGCTTTTATTCAAGTACTACGCTGTTTTGGTTACTACAGCTTTATAATATAACTTACAATCAAGTAATATGAGGCCTTCCAGCTTTTTCTTTTTGCTCAGGATTGCTTTGGCTATTTGGGCTCTTTTGTAATTCTATATACATTTTAGAATTGTTTTTTCTATTTCTGTGAAGAACATCATTGGTATTTTGATAGAGATTGCACTGATTAAATCTGTATTTTGGGTACTATGGACAGCATAGCAATATTGGTTTTTCTAATTCATGAACATGGAATATTGTTCCATTTTCATATGTACGTTCTCTTCAATTTCTTTCCTCATTGTTTTCTAGCTATCCTTGTAGAGATTTTTCATTTCTTTAGTTAAGTTTATTCTTAAGTACTTTAATTCTTTTGTACTATTGCAAATGGGATTGCTTTCTTGGTTTCTTTTTCAGTTTGTTTACTATTGGCATATGGAAATGCTACAGATTTTTGTATATTGATTTTGTATCTTTCAACTTTGCTGAATTTGCTGAATTTGATTTGTTTATTAGCTCTAATAATTGTTTTGTGGAGTCTTTAGATTTTTCTAAATATATATTATTGTCTGTAAACAAGGATAATTTGATTCCTTTCTTTCTAATTCAGATGCCCTTTATTTCTTTCTCTTGTCTAATTGTTCTGATTAAAATGTCCAGTACTATGTTGAACAAAATTGGTGAAAGTGGTCATCCTCATCTTGTTCCAGATGTTAGAAGAGAGAATTTCAGTTTTCCCTGTTCAGTATGATACTGGCTATGGGTTTGCTGTATATGGCTTTCATTATTATGAGGTATGTTCCTTTTAGACCTAATTTGTTGAGAGTTTTTATCATGAAGGTTGTTGAATTATGTTGAATGTTTTTGTGGCATCAATTGAAATAATATGGCTTTTGTCTGTCATTCTATTGATATGATGTATGATGTTAATTGTTTTGCACATGTTGAACCATCCTTGCATTCTTGGGTGAGTCTTACTTGATCATGATACATGATCTTTTTAATGTGTTGTTTAATTTGGTTTGCTAGCATTTAATTGAGAATTTTTGCATCTATGTTCATCAGAGATATTGGCCTATAATTTTCTTTTGTTGTTGTGTCTTTTTTAGGTTTTAGTATCAGGATAATGCTGACCTTGTAGATGTGTTTTGAAATATTCTCTCTGTATTTTTTTTGAAGTATTCCCTCTTTTTTTTTTTTTGGAATAGCTTGAGTAGAATTCACTTCAGTTTTATTTAAATTTTTGGTAGAATTCAGCAGTGGAGCCTTCTGCCTCTGTGCTTTTCTTTGATAGGAGAGTTTTTATTACCATCTTAATCTCATTGCCTGTTATTGGTTTATTCAGATTTTCTATTTTTTTAATGAAAAATCTTGGTAGGTTGTATGTGTCCAGGAACTAATGTATTTCTTCTAGGTTTTCCAATTTGTTGATGTACAGTTGTTCATCATAGTCTCTAATGATTCTTTGTTTTCCTGTGGTTTCTCTTGTTATGTTTCCTCTTTTGTTTCTGATTTTATTTATTTGGGTAGTCTCTTTTTATTCTTGGTATAGCTAAAGCTTTGTTGATTTTGTTTATTGTTTCAAAAACTGAATTTACATTTCATTGATTTCTGTATTTTTTTACTCTCAGATTTATTTATTTCTGCTCTGATCTTTATTTCTTTTATTTTATTAACTTTGGACTTGACTTGTTCTTGCTTTACTATTTTCTTGATGTGCAACATTACATTGCTTAAAGTCTTTTCACTTTTTTGGCTATAGATGATTATTGCTTTAAACTTTTTTCTTAGTATTGCCTTTACTGTATTGTAAAAATTTGATATGTTTTATTTCCATTTTCACTTGTTTCAAGAAATTTAAAAATTTTCTTCTTTGACCCATTGATCATTCTGAAAAATGTTGTTTAATGTCCATGTTAGTGTAGTTTCTAATATTTGTCTTGTTATTGATTTCTTTTTTTATTCCATTATGATAAAAGAAGGTACTTGATATGACTTCATTTTTTAATTTTTTGAGACTTGTTTATGGCCTAACATACAGTCTATCCTTCAGAATGTTCCATGTGTGGAGAAGAAGAATGTGCACTCTGCAGCTATTGTATAAAATAATCTGTATGTTGGAATTATTTGTTCTATAGTGCATATTAATTCTAATGTTTCTTTGTTGATTTCTTGCCTAGATGATCTGCCCAATGCTGAAAATGAAGTATTGAAATTCCCAAATATTATTGTATCGAGGTCTATCTTTTTCTTTAGCTCTAATAATATTTGCTTTATACATCTGTGTGCTCCAGAATTGGGTACATGTATATTTACAATTGTTACATTTTTTTGCTGAATTGTCCCCTTTATCATTTTTGTCTTGCAATCTATTTTGTCTGATATAGCTGCAACTACTCCAGATATTTTTTGGTTTCCATTTGCATAGAAAATCTTCTGTTCCTTCATTTTCAGTCTATGTGTGTAAGTGATTTTTTAATAGTATATTTTAATTTCTTGTTTTTTATGTTTTGTGTATCTATTATAGGTTTTCATCTTGTGATTATCATGAGACTTGCAAAAAACCTTATAACCAACCGTTTTAAACTGATGATGACTTAACTCTGATCATAAAGAAAATAAGCAAAAGAAAACTTTACACTTTCACACTATTTCTCACTTTTTTGACTTTTTATATCCCTGCTTATATCCTTTATTGCATATCTTTTAATAAATTGCTGTAGTTATTATTTTTGATAGGTTTGTCCTTTAGACTTAAAACTAAAGATAAAAGTGATTTGCACACTGTAATCGCAGTATTCAAATATTCTGTATTTGTCTGTGTACTTACTTTCACTGGTGAGTTTCATATTTTCAGGTGATTTATTGTTGCATCTTTTGCTTTCAGATTGAAGAACTCCCCTCAGCATTTCTTGTGAGACAGATCTGTCATTGATGTATTACCTCAGCTTTTGTTTGTCTGGGAAAGCCTTTATTTATCCTTCATGTTTGAGGATATTTTAAGTTGAAAGTTTTTTCTTCTGCACTTTGAGACCATCATCTCAGTTTCTTCTGTCCTGTGAGAAGCCTGCTTCCAGGTGTATTGAAGATCCTTTGTATGTTATTTGCTTCTTTTCTCTTTCTGTTTTTAGAATCTTTTCTTTGTCCGTGACCTTTGAAACTTTGATTATTATATGCTTTAAGATATTATTTGGATTGGGTTTGCTTGGTGTTCTTTGACTTTCCTGTACTTGGGCATTCTTATATTTTTCTAGATTTGCAAAGTTCTTTGTTATTTGAATAAACTTTCTATCTGATTTCTTTCTCTACATCCTCTTTAAGGCCAATAACTTAGATTTGCCCATTTAAGGTTATTATCCAGATCCTGTAGACATATTTCATTCATTTTTATTCTTTTTCTTTTTTCCCCCTCTGACTGTGTATTTTCAAATAGCCTGTCTTCAATCTCACTAATTTTTTTTTCTGTTTCATCATTTCTGCAGTTGAGACACTCAAGTAATTTTTCAGTTTGTCAACTAAATTTTTCAGCTCTGTTTGACTGTTGTGTTTGATTTTTAAAAATTATTTCAACTTCTTTGTTAATTTCTCTGGTAGAATTCTGAAATCCTCCTCTGTGTTTTCTTGAAATTCATTGATCTTCATCAAGAACTCTACTTTGAATTCCCTATAAGAGAGGTCACGTATCTCTGTCACTCCAGGTTTGGTCACTGGTACCTTATTTAGTTTGTTTGGTGAGGTTATATTTTCCTGTATGTTCTTGGTGCTATAGATATTTGTTGAAATTTGGACATTGAAAATTAGGTATTTATTCAAGTCTTTGCATTCTGGCCTTCTTAAAAGGGCCTTCTAAGAATTCAAAGGTGATTGAGTGTTGTTACCTAAGCATATAGTCACGATAGCTATTTCACCACCAAGATGCACCATGAGGCCAGGTACAGTGTGACTCTTGCAGACTCCTAGATACACTGTCCTGGTAGACTTGGTGAAGATAAAAGAGAACTATCTGGATTTTTCAGACAAAGCACCTCACTCTCTTCCCTCTTTTCCCCTCAAGTAGAAGGAATTTCTTTCAATGCTGAAATGCCTAGAGTTGGGGTAAGGCTGATGCTGGCACTTCCATGGCTACCACAGTTTGTACCACACTGGGTCGCATCTCCTTTCCCCAGGCAGAAGGAGTACACTGCACTTCCTGGAGTTGGGGCAGGAGAGGTGTAGGCAGCTGGTGTCACACTGGGTCACACTTCAAGTCCACAGTGAGACCAGTGCAGCACCAGGACTTGTTCAAGAACAGCAGTTGCTATGGCCTGACTACTACTCAAATGTATTTGGGGTCCCAGGCAACTTTAGTCAGCTGGTGGTGAAGCTGGCCAGGACTCGGGCTCCTCCTGCTGGGACAAAAAATTCTTCCCTGGTCCATGGCTGGTCTAAATGCTCCCACTGTGGGCACCAGAAAAATTCTGCCCAGTGTTCTATTCCACTGTGAGAAGGTGGCCCTGGGTTCCACACTCACTTTTCTCTTCCTCCTCCAAGCACACAGATTCTCTCTCTGTGCTGCACTGCCAGAATGGGGAGTGCAGGCAATGCAAGACTGTTCTTTCTATCCTCTTCAATATGTTTTCCTGTTATTACGTTAAAAACAGATATTGTGATAACTCACCTGACTTTTTTGTTCTTATGAAAGTATTTTCTTGTGTGAAAAGTTATTCAATTTGGTGTTCCTATCTAGAAGCAACAATACAGGAATTCATATGGAAACATAAATGACCACGAATAGCCAAAACAATCCTCGGGGAAAAAAAAGCAGGAGGTGTCACACTCCCAGACTTTAAACTTTATTATAAAGCTACAATACTCAAAACAGCCTGGTACAAGAACAGGCATATAGACCAATGGAATAGAATTGAATTATAGAAGCAAAACCTCAATTTCTCAACCAATTCATCTTCGACAAAGCCTCCACCACCAACCACTGGGGAGAGGAGAACCTAATCAGTAAATGGTACTGGGAAAACTGACTGACCACATGAAGAAGACTGAAACAGGGTCCCTACCTACCCCCATGCACAAAAATCAACTCAAAATGAATCAGAGACTTAAACATAAAACCTCAAACTATAAGAACCTTAGAAAATGCAGGAGACACTCTTATGGAAATTGGAACTGGCAACCAATTCCTGATCAAAACCCCAAGTGCCCATGCCGTAAAAGATAAGATAGACAAGTGGGACCTTATCAAACTGACAAGCTTCTGCAAAGCCAAAGAAACCATCAAGAGAGCAGAGAGACAGCCCACAGACTGGGAAAAAATATTTGCCAACTCTATGTCTGACAAAGGCCTAACATCTGAGATCTACAAGGAACTCAGATGTGCTGAAAACAAAAAAACAGCCTCATTAAAAAGTGGGCAAAAGATATGAATAGATAGTTCTCAAAAGAAGACATATGAGCAGCCAACATATACATGAAAAAAATGTTCAGCCTCACTAGTCATCAAAGAAATGCAAATCAAAACTACACTAAGATACCACCTAGCTCCAGTCAGAAAAGCCATCGTCAATAACTCAAAAAATAGCAGATACTGGAGTGGATGTGGTGAAAAGGGAACACTACTACACTGTTGGTGGGAGTGTAAACTAGTACAATCTCTGTGGAAAACAGTGTGACGATTCCTAAAAGTTCTAAAAATTGACCTTCCATATGACCCCCGTGATCCGTTTACTGGGAATATACCCGGAAGAACTCAAATCACTCTATAAAAAAGATACCTGCACACATATGTTTATCGCAGCATAGTTCACAATAGCAAGAACATGGAGCCACCCGTGTGCCCATCCAAAGAGGACTGGATTTTAAAAATGTGGTACATATACACAATTGAATATTATGCAGCCTTAAAGAAGAACAAAATCATGAACTTCACAGCAACCTGGATG
>CAUYQG010055076.1:0-15989 GCA_963574415.1 Tarsius wallacei | reverse complement strand
ATGACCAGGCCATGTTTCTTGGCTTTGGCCTTTTCCCTTACCTTGGGAGGTGAATCTCCTCTTTCTCTCTTTCTCAAGTTTGCTTTCTAAATAAACTATATTTTCTAATCTAACTTCTGTGTAATTCTTTGCATCTTTCATATGGCATCAAATCACAACACCCCACACCCCACCATCCCAGCAGGCCTGGCCTAACATCCTGGAAGCCCCACTAGTAGTGTGACTTTAACAACCACTGTCCAATTATAAAATCACCATCTATATATCAGATCAGCTCTGCCTCTAAATCTAGAAAGCAAGTGTAAATTTCAGTCTAGATAGTCAAAGAAGTCAGTAATATCAAAGAACTAAAAATGCAGAACATCCTAGTCATTGCAGGTCTCTGAATCCTCAGCAAACCTCTTTGATTTTACTGATCTTTGATCTTAGTGAAAGACATTCATTTGGTCTTGAAATTCTTAATAATTTTATCTTTAAGCCACGAGGTAGGCACAGTTAGCATAGTTTGGAAGGAGTTAGGCAGGTTTTCTTAGCAGGTTGAAATTAAAAGAGGACATTCAGGAATCTTCTTATTCATACATGACCTTTACCCAACCGACCAAGCAAATGGTTGGAATGTGGAACTACCAGTGTAGTAAATCACAGAAACAATAGAGACTTATCCAAAACACTGACATGATGTTCTATGAAAAGTCCAAATCTAGTTAGTAACTTTCATTATTTAGGAGGTCCTTGTGACCTTAGAAGGTTGAGAAATAGCAATCAAAATTCATGACCAGACACCTGCAGCCCACCCCTCTTAGCTCATAGAAGGTGGAAAGATGGTAATCGAAACTTGTAATCAGATACCTGCAGCACACCCTGCTTAGCTCATGGTTTGCTTATTAATCATAAAATTATATAAAACTTCTTGTTAAAGCTAAATACATATTCTCTCTCTTAAGGTACCCATGTCCTTTGAGCATGTCTTTTTCTTTCTAATAAATTCTGTCTTAAACAATACTTGGGACTCACTCTGAAATTCTTTTCTGTGGCTGAGTCAAAGAACCCATAGAGCAAAACACCACACCCTACCTGGCATCAGACCAGGTGCAGTGGCTCATGCCTGTAACCCCAACATCTGTCAGGCCAAGGTAGTTGGATTGCTTGAACCCAGGAGTTCAAGATCAGCCTGGGCAACATAGTGAGACCTTGTCTCTACAAATATAAAAATTTTAAAAAGTAGCCCGACATGGTGATGTACACCTGTAGTCACAGCTACTCTGGAAGCTGAGGTGGAAGATTTGCCTGAGCTACTCCACTCTAGTCTGAGTGTTAAAGTGAGACCCTGACTCAAAAAAAAAATGATCTTTGAATTTGCATTTTGTATATTAAATCCAATAGAACAACAGAACAAGTGCTAAGGCATTGGCACATGTGGCCCTGCCTCCTGGGAGTAGAGTATGCTGTCGTGTCTACGTTTTGGTCCCGCTCAATGACTGCTCTGGCTCGGGACAGACTGTCAGGCTCACGTTGGGTGTACTGAGTCCTGGGCAAGCAAGACTGGGCACCCGTGAAGGTCTGCACTCTCCTCACACATACTCCCCTACCTGAAGGGGCCTGTTGGGGCTCAGAAACTGATATCCCCAAATACAGTGTTTTGACATGCTGAACTGAAGAAGCCTCAAGGTCTGTCTGACCTCCCAACTCCCACTCCTCTCCCCAAAAAGCTGCTTCTCTTTCTCATTGTCTATTGCAGAAAAGAACATCAAATTGTGACCACACCTGAGCAGACTTTTTTACAAGTATAATAACGGTCTCCAAGGAGCACTGAAATTCCCAAAAGTAAACCTATTTACAAGTTATCTGTCCTCTGGTTCAATCATTCTTCCTAGTGATCATTCGTTGCCCCTCAACAGAATTCCTCTTCTTCCCTTCCTATAACCTATTTCCCAGAATCCAAGCCTCTGTTCTTTCTGCACCCTGTAGATGGTACTTAATTTTCTGCAACTCATTGGGAAGTCTTGTCTTCATTCTGAAGGCTTTCATGTTTACACGCCAAATAAATGTGTATGTCTTCTCATATTAGCCAATCTGGCCTCATGCCAGTGATTTTTCAGTGAACCTTTAGGTGGCCAACACCATGGCCTCCACAAGCCAGACATAAAATTAAAAAATACCATGACAGGTCAAGAAAAATCTTTTTCCTGCCTTTTGAACAAGGGGCCCCACATTTTCATTTTACACAGGGTCCCCCAAATTATGTAGCTGGCTCTGGCCTTGCCTGGCCCTTATTTGGCAATCTCACACCAATGTTATTTTTAATAACCAAATATCTTACAACATAAATGGAATATGTCTGGTTTTAGTAGATTATTTTTTGGTTTCAAGAACTTTTAATACTAAGCACAAAATTAGATATTTTCAATAGTTCAGTTGGGGAAAAAGCCCTTTAAATTATTTTTACTAGCAAATATCCTTAACAATAGAAATTTGGGATCTGTTGTTTTGACTTGACAGTGCAATACATGAAATGGAAAAACAATGCATTTTTTTTTCCACTCAGGCAGCCAGGAAAAAATTACTTACTTCTCCACAGTGAAAATATCATCACTCCATATATTCTATCACATTAGGAAAAGTTTTTTAAAAATCTTGTTGCTTCTCTCTGATGCTGATGTGTGCTCATAAATAATGGTAGCATTTTTCTGTTATCTATCTGGTACTATATTAAATGGTCATAGGCTAGTGACACCAGTGAAATCAAGAAGTACAAGGAATAGCTTGTCATTTCTTATTAATTTTGTTTCTGTTCCACATTTTAATATCTTACCTTGAGTTTGGCCAAAAGAAGTTCATGGTCATGAAGAAGTTTTTTGGTTTCATCTTGACTGCTACCAATTTCTAGAAGATTGGGCTGTGATTCAGCCAACTGAAGTTGTACCCATTTGCCGCACTAAAAATAAAAATGAAATAAAATGCACATTTAGTTCCTCTTGTTCCTTCCTCTTCATCCTTCTCCTTTTTTATATAGCTGTAAACACTATATTATTTCCATAGAGATGGGCCTTACTTAAATTATAGCACAATAGATCTAATATAAATCCATCCCTGCCTTTTAAAAAGATTCTTTTTGTGTGTGTTGCTTTATTTTTTGAGTTGGAGTCTTACTCTGTCACCCAGGCTGGAGTGCAGTGGCATGCTCATGGCCACCACAGCCTCGACTGGCTGGGTTTAGGTAATCCTTCTACCTCAGCCTTCAGGTGATCCTTCCACCTCAGCCTTCCAAGTAGATGGAACTACAGACACACACCACCATGCCTGGCTAATTTTTGTGATTTATTGTAGAGACGAGGTCTCACCAAGTTGCCCAGGCTGGTCTCGAACCCCCAGGCTCGGGCAATCCACTCACCTCGGCCTCCCAAAGTGCTGGGATTACAGGCTGAGCCACCACACCTGGCCTTGTTTTGTTTTTATAGAGACAGAGTCAGGTCTTGCTCTGTCACTCAGGCTAGAGTACAGTAGTGCAATCATAGCTCACTGTAACCTCCAACTCCTGGGCTCACGCTGTCCTCCCACCTCAGTTTCTGTAGCAGTTAGAACTATAGACCACACCACCACATCCAGCTAAGTTTTTGTTGTTGTTTAGAGATGGGGTCTTGCTATGTTGCCCTGACTGGTCTTGAACTCCTGGTCTAAAATAATCCTCCTACCTTGGCCTCCCAGAATACTGTGATTGCAAACTTGAGTCACTTTTCCTGGTCTTTTTAAATTCTTAGGATAAACTATTCTCTGTTGGCAAACTGAACTTAAATTAAAAATTCCCAAATAAGGGACACATAGAATGGATTATGTATTACTGAATGTTATAAAATTACAGAATAATTTACACAATTGTATTCTCTCTCACAAAACTGAACTCCATAAAAATAATGAAATTCCACTGGGGCAAGTAGGATGCAAACTGCCACAAGGGAATTTTTTTGTAAATGCAATTTAGACTGATTAGCATCTTTACATTGGCCTTGCTGGCTTAACCAGAAAGAATAAACATCAGATAAAGCAATGGATTTTTATCTCATTTCAAACATAAAGCATAACATTTCCCAACCTTTGTTACTGAGTATTCAATAAAACATGTAGGAAAACATTATTAAAATTAGATGCCTGTGACAACTGCCACTTGAATGCAGTCAACTTGTTTCCACACAGGATTTTCACTGCTCTAAGACATAATTCATCATTGCATTTCCTGGGGAATTGCTTTTCTAAGAAGCAACAACTGATTAAGCAAAAAGAACCACTAACAGGCATGTGCATGTGGATATGTGAATTACTAAAGAGAAATGAGAAAAATGTGTTGCTATTCTAGAATATAATTAGTGCCTTTAGATAGTTTGGCAAGTTACCATAGATCAGACATAGGCACTTCTGTTCCATTAATACAGACTTTTCACTTTGAATGGCTGGGGGTATATTTTATATGGAGATAAAGGTAAAGTCAGAGAGTTGGGGAGGGGATAATGAGGGAACATTCTTAGAAACACTATTTGGTTAAAATAAGAGACTCTACTGTAATTTTAGAGGGTTTTTTTTCTTGCATTCAATCTACCTCTGATTCTCCTATAACTTATCCCTTAACTGCTATTCCTTATCCTGCTCTAAGTATGCTTCATATTTGAGAAAATGAAAAGTTAACTTTTTTAAAAATACTGAGTTTGCCTTTTTTCCCTCATTGCTGAAATTTGCAGACTCAAAACATCATTAAATCACGTGCAAATAATCAGCTTATGCTGCTTCTTTCTGCTCTAGGCTTCTTTCCAATGCCACTGGGTGACTTTGAGATGAGAGGGTGAGGAAGTCACAGAGGTCCCATTTGTGTGAGGGACAAGGCTCCTAACACTGGGAAAGCAACTTCGGTGGGAACAATTACAGTCTTTCTATAGTGAATCGTTTTGATCAATGTTAAGTGCTGTTTTCCTGTTACAAATTTTCACATTACCATAAAATTCAAAGCAATTAAGTTAAATTGAACATGACTAACAAGTTATCCATGCTCTAACAAAAGGCCAGAAAAATCATTCAATTAAACCTGGTGGGGTCCTGAAAGTAACTGGCTGGCGATCCCCAGCTTGTTTGCCAGGTTTCCCTTCATCAAACACCAAATTCTCTAGATGGCACACTGTTGAAATTCCAAGCTTAATGCCTCAGGTTTTAGGTTTTAGCAGGGCATTTCTGTAGAGAAGAGAATCATGGATGTTTTTTTCAGTCTCAAGACGTGCAATCATCTTTGCAAATGGGCAAATTGCTTGACATAAACATGCAGTAATCTTAAGCCCCAATTGGCTTCTACTTCCTGCTGTTTTAAGCTAGTTTGACACAAACCCTTTGCACCATCCCTGGCAGTGTCTTCATTTCTCCAACAGAGTGACAAGGATTTAGTAGAGCCTTTACCATGTCAAATCCACTGCTGTGAAGGGCACAAGCTGAAGCCTCCTACTCAGTGTTTCCTGTGCCCCATCATGGTCAGGACGGTGCCGCCTCCTATATGCTGGGACCTGCCTCCTCCTATTCTTATCACATTCCCTCGCAAAAATTACAAACATGCCACAGGTCCGCTGGACTCTTCAGCCTGGCAAACACGGACTTCCAATCCCCAATGCCTTGCTTTTAAAGACCAAACTGAAAGTATATGGCAGAGGTTGTTTGTTTTTCATCAAGCTGCTGTAGATGCTTTTTGGCTTGCTGAAAGAAAAGGGAAATTCTGGTAACTGGCTGACACTTTGCAGAGGTTTCTCTTAGTGGCTGATCTAAGAAAGCAATGAGAGTACTTGCTGTGCTATCTTCTCTAAGCTGTGTCCTGCCGAATGTGTGGAATGTTCTTTAAGGTAATCAACACATAGCAAGAAGCCCACAGTCACACAGAAAGAAGAAAGCTGTTGGCTTACCTTTATGACAGCTATCACGATTTTGGAGTCCCCAGCCTGAACAGCTACAGAACTAACTGTCGTCGTGGAACACTCCACACCAGCACTTCTTTGGCTGGACATGGTACTTTAGAACCCAAGTTTATGCTTCGGGCAGCCTCTGGACAGTGGCGTGTCTGCTGGTCATTTCAGAAGGCAACCACTGGGGTTACTTGGATTCATTCAGGGAAAGAGCGCAGCTCATACTGATTACTCTGCCAAAAGGAAAGAACAGGAGGTTAAAAATAGACAACCCCATTGAGTTTATCATGAGCGAGAGAGGAGCAAACGGGAGAGAATCGCCACACCCCTAGTATGGTAACACTAAGTGCCTGTTATTTTTGCCATTATCTTAAACGTGGAGGGCAGCTTCCAGCTCTTGCCCTATCAGCTGATGTTTGATAGCAAATGGAAAGAAAAAAATTACATCCTGACAACCCAAATTAGTTTTGCCACTGAAACTATTCACTCAAAACCATGGACTTTGAAGCTAGCAAGTCATTGACCTGGATTTCAATCTCTTTGAGATTTTTGAAGTCTCTCATGCAAAGAAAACCACCAAAAATGTACTTTAAGAAAAGTTCTGGTATTTGTTTTGGGGCTAAGTCACCAAATTGCTTCAAATATATTTTTAGATGAATCTGCTTTTCTAAGACTCACTGTCCTTTGCCAGATAAAGTTTATATGGAATAGTCACATTTTCTCAGAGCCTCAGATTTCTTAGTGACATTTTGAAAATATTTCAACCAGGTCTTATCAATAGATAGTTATCATTTCAGAATTTCTTTGTGACAATTACATTCCATTGAACAGCGTTTTCAAATTCAGTTATCACAACCACTAGAAAGCAAAACACTTTGCTGTTACCTTTTCATTGCAGCAAGAAAATGGTTTTTGTTTGATTAAAGATTATCACAATGTATATTTGTCAAATTAAAAAAAAACCATTTTGCTTCAGTCTTAGTTTGCATTGTCCACCTCTACCTCCTGTGCAGAAAAAATTATACCCAGCTTCACATCAGAACTCCAACTTGGCAGATTAATCCTATTGCTAGAAACTCAGCCTGTGTCACAAGTTGTCTGTGGTATTAAACAGCAGCTGTTGGATTCCCTGTCAAAGAACAGCTGAAAATAACATTGAAGTCTAGGTCAGAGGTCAGATGCAAACACACCAGAGATACAAACTCCAAAGCTGCTGGCACCATCAGAAATCTCTGGGACAAAGCCAGAACAGAGAATGTGACAATAAACAGAGTTTTAATGAATCCGTTTGCTGTGTAAACCCTTTAGCTCAACTTAAAAGCATGTTCAGGTTCAGGGCTGAAGTTCAGAAGACTGAGTCAGCACCATTGCTGAGGTTGTGCAAGGTTCACGTTAATTCTTGATTCAAAGTGCTTTTACATCTATTTCATTGTTCAACAATTATTTTTGTTTCCAAGAGCATATCATGGCTGCTCTGAAATTGTGTAGCCATGACATATGTCTTCTCAGCATCTGCTTGCCACCCCAGCAAGATGGAAAACATGCTTAGACCCCAGTTTCTGTGTGACACTAACTCACCTGAGGCCATGAAGGAAGTAGATGGAGCAAGCTCAGGAAAGCAGATGCCAAGACATGCTATGATATGGAAAATATTGCAAATGGTTTCATTTTATGGCAGAGCTGGAGAGCTTACAGAGCCAACTTGACCTGGAAGGTTAAAGGTGGGTTTTTCCACTGCAGCAAATAGTTGGACCAGACAAACCAAAACACACTGATCGCAACCAGTTTTTTACCTAATTGTCTTCAAGAAAAAGTAAGAGTTGACATTGTGCCACAGGATATCTACACTCTAAACTAACATGCCTAAGGAGCTTAAGTCATTGTGTACTTAGCCAACCAGAACAGCAAACAGTGACCTGCACTCAAAATACCTTGTGCGCTTTTCATCGGAAGTTAATCCCATAGTCAGAAACTTAGTGTGTGTCAGAAATTGCATAAGGGTCTTGGGTTGGGAACCTGGGGGTAGGGAAGGGACGTTTTGGCAGCAGGCTGCAAAGACCACAGGCTAAGGAAAGAGTGGTTCCCTCCATAAAGCCCCACTTAAGATGGGTGATTGTGTTAGGGGTGCAGAGGGCAGCATGGAAGGTCTAAAATTGCAGACCCAGGTGGGGGAAAAGGGGAAGGGAGATGAAGACAGAGCACAGGGCTGACGGCCTCCTTAATTCCAAGCTTTCAGGGCAAAGGGAGTTAGAAGTATTTGAGACTTTGTTTAAAGATTAATCCAGCTATTCAGCAACAAAGGTAGCGCCTTTTTGTGTGTGTGGATGACCTTTCCTTCTGTTAATTAGATGGAGCAGGTCCAGGTGCGGCCTAAAGAACCTGTTTTCTGCATTGGTGGGCATGAAAAATCATGCGTACACGAATTCAAGTGGTTTCTGACTAAAGTTTTAAAATTCAAACTCTTGGCTTTAAAATCTTCAAAAGAATCGTTTTTTTCCCTCTTCCCTTGCTGTCTCTTCCCCTGCTTTTTCCTCCTCAACTTTCAGTCCTCCCCTCTAGAGAAGCCCTGTGGCTTAGACTTCTTCATCACATTTAGCTTATTTAAAACCTTGGTCTAGTTTTCTTCATCCAAAACAATTCTTTTTTTTTTTTTTTTGAGTCAAAGTCTTACCCTGTTGCCCAGACTGGAGTGTGGCACCATCACAGCTCACCACAACCTCAACCTCCTGGACTCAGGTGATCCTTCCACCTCAGACTCCGGAGTAACTGGGGATATAGGCACAAGCCACCACACCTGGCTAATTTTTTGCTTTTTTGTAGAAATGAGGTCTTGCTATGTTGCCCAGGCTGGTCTTGAACTTCTGGGCTCAAGCAATCCTCCAGCCTTGGCCTGCCAATGTGTTGGGATTACAAGCATGAGCCACCACGCCCAGCCCAGTATATAATATTTAATTATAAATTAAATTTGTATACTAACTCTCACACACAGTTTGAAGAATAATTAGTATACAAATATATTGTACTCAAGAAGTCACTATACTTAGATGAAATTTTTTAAATCTTAAAGTACTGAGAGCTTTTGGAGTTACTGTTTATTTATACTCTGCTTTCCCTATCATCACCAAAACACCCCAAAACAAAACAAAACAAAACACTTACAGGCATTCTCATACCTTTGAAGTTTATAGAGGATCTTGCAGAGGTTATTATGGCTTCTCTGTTTATCCCTCTGGGAAATGTCTGCTTTTACACTAGCTGAATTTTAGTGAAATATTTTCCATGGGAATCATAAAGCTGTAACTGGATTCTGTAGTGTTGCAAATAGCACATTTTTAATAAAATATAGATAGCAGTCTGAAGCCTTTTTCATGCGATTATTTTTAGCTCCGTCCATGGTGATACCGTTAGAACAACACATTTTCTTTGTCAAAATATAGGTGGAGTCCACTCATATCTATAAGGATCCTGGGTGTTTGTCTTAATCAATAGAATTATTGGTTAAGCAAAATTAGATAGACCTAATGTAAATAATCCAGAATGAGTCTATTTATCCAGATTAAAAATTCAAGGCAAATTTCTTAAGTGAACCAAGTTAGAAACATAAAGACAAATACCACATGTTCTCAGTTATTGTTATTATTATTATTATTGGAGTCAGAGTCTCACTCTGTTGTCCAGGCTGGAGTGCAGTGGTGCAATCACAACTTACCAAAGACTTGACCTTCTGGGCTCAGGCAATCTTTCTGCGTCAGCCTCCTAAATATCCGGGACTACATGAGCCCACCACCATGACTGGCCAAATTTTTAAATTTTTTTTTTGTAGAGATGATGTCTTGCTATGTTGCCCAGGCTGGTCTTGAATGACTCAAGCAAGCGTCCAGTCTTGGCCTCCCAAAGTGCTGAGATTACAGGCATGAGCCACGTGTTTTTACTTGTAAATTTCATTTATAAATGGTAGCAAAATAATGCGTACGCATGGACAGAGTGTGTGATGATAGACAACGGAGATTTGGAAGGGTGAAGTTTTCAGATTACTTATGTTATTTGGGTGACAGACACTCTAAAAGCCCGAACTTTACCTCTACACAATCTATGCATGTAACAAAATTACACTTGTACCCCATACATTTATATACATTTAAAAAATGAAATAAGTAAATTTTTAAAAATTCAAATCAACTTTTTATTTTTAATTTTTTTTAATTCAAAATTTTTCTCTGCTATTATCATTTGTAGTAGTAATTATGGCTAACATTTTGTGACAGCTTACTATGGGACAGAAATGAATAAGTGCCTCACACTCTTTATCGTATTTAATCTACAAAATAAGGCTAGAAAAACAAATTTTCCTGATTTTACAAATCACACACACACACACACACACACACACATATTCACACATAGTGATTCACTGAATCCAGCCACCTCTGGTCCAAGTTTTTCTGCCTGGGATTTAAATCTATGATTGGGCTCTCCCTACCTGCCTAGTACATATACCATTACTCCCAGACTCCGAGGATCGTTGTTGTTCTCTTCCTGAATTCACTTGTTCTATCCAGGAATATCCTCCTTTTCTTTCTTTCAGCTATCCAAATTCCTCATCTCTTTTTTTTTTGAGTTGGAGTCTCACTGTCGCCCAGACTTGAGTGCAGTGGCCACTCCCAGCAACCGCAGCCTCGACCTGCTGGGCTCCGGCAATCCTTCCGCCTCAGCCTTGTAGGTAGCTGGAACTACAGGCACGCACTACCACACCTGGCTAGTTTTTTGATTTATTGTAGAGATGAGGTCTCCAAGTTGCCCAGGCGGGTCTCGAACCCGCGGGCTCAGGCAATCCACTCACCTCAGCCTCCCAAGGGGCAGGATTACAGGCTGAGCCACCAAGCCCGGCTCAAATTCCTCATCTCTTAAGGCCAAGATGAAGCACCAACTCCTTTTAAAATGAAATGCCTGGCCGGTCACAATGACTCATGCCTATAATCCCAGCACCTTGGGAGGCCGAGGTGAGAGGATTGCCTGAGCCCACAGGTTCGAGACCAGCCTGGGCAACTTAGCGAGACCTCATCTCTACAATAAATCAAAAGAAAAAAACATTTTTTAATGAAATGCCTATCTACATTTTTTCTTAAACTCAAATTTTAATAATTTTATGCTTATATCACAAACTTGTATTGCTTTCTAATTATTTAACTCACTAGCATTATTTCTCAACTATATTTGAATATTTCCAGAAGGACCTATGTCCTAACATCTTTTTGGATTTTTGCAGATCACCTCATGGGGTTATTGTATCGATGAAGAGTTGCTTTATGTATAGTGCTTAGAAGAGGACCTAGCATTTAGTAAGTGCCAGACATGGACCATGCTACTAGGCACAGAATTGGTACTTGTAAATATTGGCTGACTGACTGACTCACATGAGTTATGTACAAGAAAGATGCAATTCATTAATAATAATATCCGTTAATTCGGTGCTTATTCATGCAGCCAATAGCTGTTGTTCATCCGCCATATCCCAGGTATTTACGCATTAGAAATATAGCAAGCCGGGCTCGGTGCCTCAGCCTGTAATCCCGCACCTTGGGGAGGCTGAGGTGAGTGGATTGCCCAAGCCCGCGGGTTCGAGACCCGCCTGGGCTACTTGGCGAGACCTCACCTCTACAATAAATCAAAAAATTAGCCGGGCGTGGTAGCGCGTGCCTGTAGTTCCAGCGACTTGGAAGGCTGAGGCGGAAGGATCGCCGGAGCCCAGCAGGTCGAGGCTGCGGTGTCCGGGTGCGGCCGCTGCACTCCAGTCTGGGCGACAGTGAGACTCCAACTCAAAAAAAAAAAAAAAAAGAAATATAGCAGTGAGCAAAACAGAGAGGTTCCTGCCCTCAAGAAGTTGAACTTTAAGTGAGAAAAGACAGCCTATAAACAGTGAAATAAATAATCAAGATAAAAACACACTGTCTTAAAAGCTAAGAGAAAAACAACTAGCAGAGGTCTAAGTAGACTGAACCACAAACGGTTACATTTAGAATTTGCCAGGAAAATCAGGAAATTCTATTAAAGTATTTCTGTTGGAATACAGAAATTAACAAAAATAATAAACTAACAGTAATTGCAACAGCAACAACAACAACAAGCCCAAACTGTCCAATATGACCAAAGTGATGAGCTAGGAATGTGGGCTCTGAAATCAGTCTGCCTTAAACCCCTCAGTTACACAGTTTCCTAAATGGCAATTAAGGATCATGGAAATACCTACACTATACAATGTGTTGTGAGGGTTATATGAGAGAATACTTAAAAACACTTAAGATAACACCTGGCACATAGGTGATGCTCTGATAGTTATGTATTACAATTTCTAAGATGACAAAAACATCTGTTAAGGGATTTCCTAAATCTAGTGGCTGACACAAAATTGGAAATGAATTTTTAAAATTAAATTGAAGTAAAACACATGGTAGGCAACCTGAATGGATTAACATATTAAAAAGAAAAAATATGCATTACCAGGGGTAAGTTATTTCATGGTAATCAGATGGAAAAACATTTCAGTGAGTCATCATTTCTAGAATGCCTTCTTTACCATTCACATCACGTATAATTTTTCTCAATTCATCCTTCATATCATATAATACTTCTCCCGGTACCTCTCACTTATTTCTTAGGTTACAAGAATTCTCACTTCCTTGCCATCCCAAAGTACATGGAGTTGCTCTTTTCACCTTAAAACTGCCTCTAAGCCGGGCTCGGTGGCTCAGCCTGTAATCCCGCGCCTTTGGGAGGCTGAGGTGAGTGGATTGCCTGAGACCGCGGGTTCGAGACCCACCTGGGCAAGCGATAAATCAAAAAATTAGCCGGGTGTGGTAGCGCGCGCCTGTAGTTTCAGCTACTTGGAAGGCTGAGGCGGAAGGATCGCCGGAGCCCAGCAGGTCGAGGCTGAGGTGGCCGGGAGCGGCCACTGCACTCTAGTCTGGGTGACGGAGTGAGACACCAACTCAAAAAAAAAAAAAAAAGAAAAAAAAAAGGGAATTGCCATACTGTTTTCCACAGAGGTTGTACTAGTTTACGCTCCCACCAACAATGTAGAAGTGTTCCATTTTCTCCACATGCTTGCCAGAATCTGTTGCTTTTTGAGTTATTGATGATGGTCACTCTGGCTGGAGTTAAGTGGTATCTCAGTATGGTTATAATTTGCATTTTTTTGATAATTAGTGAATCCTGGAAGAAAACATAGGACACACTCTTAGACACATTGGAGTAAGCAACTAATTCTTGATCGGTTCTCCAAAAATGAATGCCATAAAAGATTAGATAGACAAGTGGGACCTTATCAAACTGAAAAGTATCTGCAGAGCAAAAGAAACCGTCAAGAGATTAGGGAGACAGCCCACCAAATGAGAAAAAATATTTGCCAACTCTATATCTGACAAAGACCCACATCCAAGATCTAGAAACTCAAATGTGCCAAAAGGAAAAAAACAAATAACCCTATTAAAAAGTGTACAAAATATATGAACAGACACTTCTCAAAAGAAGACATGCAAGCAGCCAACAGATACATGAAATAATGCAATTATTTCAACAATAATTTATTAAGTGTATCTAATGCATCTGGTAGCTCCTGCACAGAAAGCACTTATCACACTCCAATATCATTGTATGCTTCAATATTTATCTTTTGCTTAATAAATTCAATGGTAATATCTGTCCTCAGAAGCTTTTGTACCAGGGAGGAGGAAACAGGTAGCAAACCAATACTCTGTAGGATGAAGTTGTCTATGAAAAAAACATTCCTGAGAGCGCTATAATCTTGTAGGCTGAAGAATAACTAGCCAGGTATATAATGGTGGATGTGCATTCCAAACTGAGTAAATGGCATATTCTTGGACTTACTTGTGTATTAAAGCATGACATATCTGGGAGCTGTAATGGGCAAGATATAAGTGAATTGGGTAAGCTTGCTCGGGTCTACTCTTTGCTGACAAAGTGGTAGCATCACATTGGACTGGCATAGAGATAGTATTATCTTTGTTATTTACTACCTTTTGTTTCTTTTGGCTTTATTTATTTGTATTTTTCCCAAGGTTCTTGAGGTGGGAATTGAGGTTATTGTTTTGAGACTTTCTGTTTTCTAATGTTTTCATTTTATGCTATTAACTTCGCTCTCAGCACAGCCTTGCCCATTTTTTAATTTTAGAATTTCATTCAGATTAATGCATTTTTAAAATTTATTTGAGCCTTCCATTTTGACTGTGGCTATTTTAGATGTATCATGTTTAGTTCTCAAGTATATGGAGACTTTCTTGTATCTTTCCATTATTAACTTACAGCTTGATTTCATTTTGGGTAAAGAATACCCTCTTTATGGTTTCTCACTTGAAAATTTGTTCCATATAGAGTCTATCTTGGTAAAATTTTCACTGAACATTGTAAAGAATGTGTATTCTTTAGTTTTTGGTTATAAATATTGAGGTTCCTGTAGGTTGATGGTCTTGTTAATGTCTTCTATATCACTGGTGTTTTCTTAATTGAATTATAAGTTGGGAGAGGAATTGTTGAACTCTCTCACTTTAATTCTGGATTTGTCTATTACTTCTTCCAGTTCCACTAGGATTTGCTTTAAATATATTTCAGCTTTGTTGTTTGGTGTATACACATTTGAGATTTTGTTGTTTGGTTAATAAACACTTGGTGGACTGAACTTTTTATTAATTTTTAATGTCCCTCTCTGATTAATACAGCTATTCCTGTTATCCTTTGTTTAATGTTTGCATGACATATCATTTTTTCTATTCTTTTACTTTGATCTCCCTGAATTATCATATTTGAAGTGTACTTATTTTTAGGCAGCAAAAAGTTAGGTCATATTTTATAATTTACTTTAGTAATCACTGTATTCTGATTGGTATATTTGGACCATTTAGATTTAGTGTAACTGCTATATTACAACTTAATTCTGCCATTTTGTTTTTGTTTTGTTTTTGTTTTCTCTGTTTTCTGTTTCTTTGGTTTTTTTTTTTCTTGCCTTCTTGTGAGTTGTTTGAACATTTTTTTTTTCAAATTTCATTTTGCTGTATTGGTAGTGTCTTTTTGTGTAGTTTTTTGTGGTTTCTCTAAGTCTTTATACATACACAGCTTAGCAAGGTGTATTGGTTACTGGCATTATATTACCAGTTTGAGTGATATAAGAGATCTGACAGTTAACTTTGTGAACTTGCTACCATGCATTTACATCGGCAGCACTGGACAAACAACTCAGTTAGATTTCATAACTTTGGTCTATCTTATTTGTTGTTGTTGTTGTTGTTGGCACAACACATTGGTATTTTTATTTTATTTTTTTCAATATTTTTTATTATGATATTGTGGGGTACAATTAAGGGTGAGGTATACAAATATGATTCATTCAGGCATCCTTGTTGATAAGAGGTGTCTCCCCATCCCAAGACAGATATTTACTACCATTAATCCCATCTCCCTCCCCCTCCCCCCAATAGTTTCCCACCACTGTCAGTCATTTTCTTATGGTAATGTGTTGGATGATCAAGGTCTACTATATGAGTGAGAACATGTGATACTCAGTTCTTTGTTTCTGTGAGAGGTCACTCAGTATTATAGCCTCTAGTTCCATCCAGGTTGCTGCAAAATTCATGATTTCGTTCTTTTTTATGGCTGCGTAGTATTCCATTGTGTATATGTACCACATTTTTTTAATCCAGTCCTCTTGTGATGGACAACATGGTTGCTTGTAGGTTCTTGCTATTGTGAACAATGCTGCGATAAACATACGTGTGCAGGTATCTTTTTTATAGAGTGATTTGAGTTCTTCAGGGTATATTCCCAGTAGGGGGATTGCGGGGTCATATGGGAGGTTGATATTTAGCGCTTTTAGGAATCACCACACTGCTTTCCACAGAGGTTGCACTAGTTTACACTCCCACCAACAGTGTAGAAGTGTTCCCTTTTCACCACACCCTCTCCAGCAACTGTTACTTTTTGAGTTATTGATAATTGCCATTCTGACTGGAGTTAGGTGGTATCTCAGAGTGGTTTTGATTTGCATCTCCCTGA
>CAUYQG010055075.1:0-16422 GCA_963574415.1 Tarsius wallacei | reverse complement strand
TTTCGCAGCAACCTGGATGGAACTAGAGTCCATAATACTGAGTGACCTCTCACAAAAACAAAAAACTAAGTATCACATGTTCTCACTCATATAGTAGACCTTGATCATCCAACGTATTACCACAAGAAAATGACTGACTGTTGTGGGAAACTGGGGGGGGAGGGTGAGGGGGATGGGATTAATGGTGGTGGGTATCTATCTGGGGATGGGGAGACACCTCTTATCAACAAGGGTATCTGAATGAAATATTTTTGTATGCCTAACCCTTAACTGTACCCCACAATAACATAATAAAATAAAAAAAATAAAATAAAAAATTTACTACAATGTAACCCACATTAAATATTTCTAGATAAGGTAATTGATTTTTTATTTGTACTTCACTGTAATATTTATGTAATATAGCATTCAAAACGATACTCATACTTTATGCATCACTGGTTACACCTGTAGTGAGTAAGATTTCGGCATGACTAGAATTCTTTCCATCTTTAGAATTTGACTTATATTTATTGTGAGTTATATAGACATTTCAAATTACTAATATGAAAGACATAATTTCCATCCAAAATATATTTATATGATGATTTTTTACTGATCTCACTGAGCAATTTTAGATTTGTGATTGCTTTACTTATGTAGTAGGTGTGAAATCATTTTTAAAAAATTTTTCTGTTATTTGGAAAGATTTGGAGTAAGGGAGTCAAAGTAACATTTTTCTCCATCATTTCTCATGGTCCTAAAGATATCCTGAATTTCAGAGTTGATTGCTTAATTAAACTGGATAAATATTCTGTGTTTAAATATTGTAGTATTTTAATCTCATGGTATATTTAACACACCAACAGTATAGCTCATTATTTCTTTATCTGAATAACAGAACCAGAACATAACAACTTCTGCCAGGCACAGTGGCTTAACCTGTAATCTCAGCTACTCCAACTCAAGAGGCTGAAGTGGGAAGATAGCTTAAGCCGGGAATTTGAGCCTACAGTGAGCTATGATTACACCACTGTAAGCTAGCCTGGGTGACACAGTGAGAACTTAACAATCTATAAGTAAGTAAGTAAGTAAGCAAGTAAATAAATAAATAAATAAAACATTTAACTTCTGCCCTTATCGATAATGTAGGTCATATGCAATACTTGCATTGGCCTGTTAACTTGATGATGCATGATAGGTATAAAACAGACAGAAAGCAATAAATAAAATAAAATTATCCAAATCTCTCAATGTTTATTTTATGTATGCTGAACATTATAAAATGTCTAGATCTTATTTTTGAGAAGCCGTGTAACTGAATTAAGCCCATGTGGATTATCCAAACTGTATAATTTTTTATCTTTCTAGAGAATATAAACATAATTTTTGTCTCTCTCTAAGAGATCATAATGAGAGTCCTAGAAATTTCCTATCATCTGGTAATATGTGACATACCATGAGTGATGATAAAAATACATTGAAACTTTGTGGTGTCTTTGGTTGTATAAGTGTATGAGCATCCAGACACTGGCTATGGTGGAGCACTTTGCCCATCCAGAGAGACAAGAATTAATTAATTTTTTTAAGAAAGACTTGATGTCTCTCATGGTATAATGCCCTTCTGAATTTCAAGATTTTACAGATGACACTTACTCTTCCTGATATATCCTTCTTATCCAATTTCCTTGTGACTCTCCTCAAATTTGCCCATTTAATTGACCTGAAATTCATGAATACATTCATTCACTAAGTATTTATTAAGCACTTACTATGTAAGGGGCATTTACTTAACCGCTGGAAATTCAAAGAGCCCGGCCTTCTATTGGAGGGAAGACATAAAAATATATAAGTAAATATATACATACTTAGTATGTGATAAAAAGAAATAATCATCATTTAAGATTTAGTCCAGGCAGCAACTTCTTTGGAAAACCTTCACTGATCACCCTGGTCTATATTCTCTTCCATTTCTAGACACTCCCAGAGGACCCTGTATCTCTGTCCATTAAAGCAATAATTCCACATTATTGTCAAAATTTCTTTATGTTTGTCTCTGTCAGTAGACTGCAAAGTGTGAGGACCATATTTTCCTTATGTATTCTTTTCAAACTGACTACCCCAATTCCTGGGTCATGACATATATGACAAAACAACTATAATTTATTGAGTGCTTAATTCACTCATAGTACTAATATTTTTCCATTTATATTGTTTTCTATTGGTATATAATGAATTACCACAAACTTAGTGGCTAATACAACATGCATTTATCTAGCAGTTTTTAAAGTCAAAAGTCTAGGCAGTTTAACTAGGTCCTCTGTTGAGGGTTTCACAAGGTTGCAGTCAAGGTGCCAGTAGTGACATGTTTTTAGCTGAAGACTTGACTGGGGAAGAAAGTGCTTATAAGCTCATTTAGGTTATTGGCAGTATTCTTTTTTTTTTTAGTAGCTGTATGACTGTATAACTTAAGGCCCTGGCTGGCTTCTAATTGGTATTTACTGGAAGTTGCCCTCAAGTCCTAGAAGCTACACACAGTTCCCCACCATGTGACTCTTTCCACGTTCAGTTAATAACATTGCTGTTTGTTTCTATAAAGCTAGCAAGAGATTGTTTCTCTACATTCTGTTAAGATAAAGTCATATAAGGAAATGTAGTCATTTCCCATCAACTTTGTAATATTCTATTGGTTAGAAACATATCAGAAGCTCCAGGAATCAGGAAGATGGTGGCCAAGCCAGCCGGACTATGCAAGTCCCCATGTGAGTGAGTGAGTGTATGGAAAAATTTGTGTATGTGCTGGTGAGTGAGTGGGCATGTAAGTGGCTGACTGAGTGAGGGCTAGGGAGTTAGCAGCCAGGGATCTACCGGTGCAGTGGCTGGGCTTGGACCCTAGAGATTCCCAGGATGCAGAAGCCGAGCGCCATTTTCTTTTTCTTCTTTTTCTTTTTCTTTAAGTCAACAAACCCTCCCTGGGAAGAAAATACTGGAAGAGACTGTCTAAGTGGGGGCTTGTGAGCAAGTGGTCAAGCCCCTGGTGCAACAGCTGGTGCTGCAGTTTCTTTACTTTATCCCTGGCACTTCCCAGGTCACAGAAGTGGAGAGTCACTGTTTTATTTTTAAACAGACAGAAGTTTTCCTTTGAAAAAGTGCTGGGGAGAAACTATTGCCTAGGCTATCCCTCACCATTGAAGCAGAAGAGACACTGCCGGCTCCCGGCTTCGCATCACCACTTCAGCACCTGGCAGGGCTCTGGCAGGGACTGTGGAGGGAGTACAGAGGCAAGTTCCCATGGAAGAGGACAAGAGAGGCACCCCCATCACCATCTTGAAGACAGGACAAGAAAGTGCTCTGACTTGCTCACCATGGAGCAATAGACCCAATCTCTGTGACTGGCGGATCAACTACTCAGGGATTGATTTTGGCCTGGAGGGAATATCCTGAAAGCACAAACTTCAGAGGGATATGATGAGTGCTGAGTTCCATGCGCCCCACCCCCTACCCTGATCCAGCCATGGGACAAAGGGTGTGGCAAGAAAAGGATGAGAAAGAACTCCAAAGAGATAAGTGGTGAGTCCAGAGTTGATCCAAACCCCCTCCTCCCCAGCAATCCTTTGAACATCAGACCCACACAGCTGGGCCACAACTGAGATGGACAAACCCAGGTGGAACCTGGACATCATTTGCAATAGGAGAACTCCATTCCAGGATAGGCCTGACTGGGGCACCTCTGGTGAGAGGACATATCTGAGAAAGAGACAATCCCATACCTCCCCACAGGAGGAGATCTCACTGGCCATATGAGAGTGGGAGGGGAGGACTGCAGCTTCTCCACCTCCACTGCCCCTCCTCCTTTCCTGCTTCATTCCCTGAGGATAGAGTGAAAGAGGTGGCTCTTCAGGAGAGACCTGATTAGAGGAACAATTACAGAGCCTGCAACAAGAGGGCAGGATTTTTTGTTTGTTTGTTTGTTTGTTTTTAATTTTTAATTTTTAAAAAATTTTTGACTGTTAGTTCATCTATTTTTTAAAATATTTTTACTTTGTGCATGAATGTGTATGTAAGGGTTTGATCTACATTCCCTCTGCCAATTTTTTTTTCTTTTCTTTTTCTGCTTCTTTCTTTTGTGCCTACTTTGTGTAGGCAAATCACTATGTGTTTAGGGGTTGGTTTTCTCATTTGATATCTTGCAGGGGTATCTTTAGTCCATTCACATTCAGGCTGATTATTGAAATGTGATTGTTTATCCCCATCATGAGGTTCTTATAAAGTTTTTCCTTTGTTTGCTTGTTTTCTTTTGGCTTTGGAATTGTTGTTTGTGTGTGTTTTCAAGTTTCTTGTTGTGCTGTAGTCTCTGTTTATTCTATGCTCTGCTGTTCTCTTGGGATGTGTGTGGTCTTTCTTTTTTTTCTTTCTTCCCTGCTTAATACCTTTTTAAGTGTCTCCTGTAGAGCTGGTCTGGAAGCTGTTAATCTCTTAGGGATTGGATGTCTGGAATGGGTTTTAATTCTCCATCACTGATGAGACTGAGTTTCGTTAAATAGGAAATTCTTTTTTGAAATTGCTGATCTTTAAGGATTTTGAATACAAGGCTCCAGTCCTTTCTTGCTTGTAGTGTTTCTGCCAATAGGTCTGCTGCTATTCTGATTGGTTTTCCCCAGAAGGTAGTCTGACCTTTTTCTCTTGTTGCCTTTAGGATTTTTTCTTTTGTGCCTACTTTGTGTATGCAAATTACTATGTGTCTAGGGGTTGGTCTTCTTTTTTTGATGTCTTGTGGGGGTTCTCTGTATCTCTTGTGCTTGGCTGGTCACATCTCTGGTGAGATGGGAAAAGTTTTCTTGCATTGCCTCCTGGAATGCTTGTTCCAAGTTGTTCTCCATTTCCCTTTCTTCTTCTGGGCGGCCAATCAGGCATAGTTTCGGCCTCTTGATATAATTGCACATCTCTTGTAGAATTTGCTCTTTCTTTCTGAGTCTTTTTCTGTTTTTTACAAATCAGGTTAATTCCATGTTCTGGTCTTCAAGTTCTGAGATTCTTTCTTCAGCTAGATTAATTTGGCTTTCTATGCTTGTCATCTTGTTATTTATTTCCTGGATGAAATTTTTTATTGCCAAAGTCTCTGTTACAAGTCCTTTCCATGTTGTCACTTATCTTTCTTGTGTCTTTTTTACTGTTTCCATCAATTTCCTAATCCTTGTTGTATTCTGAGGCCATTCGTTGGTGACTTCCATTGTTTGGGCACCAAGGTCTGATTTTTCAGGGGTTTTGTCTTTGGTACACTTGAAATTGCCTGTGATCTTCCTTTGGTTTTTCCTCATTTGTGACATATCTCTTGTTTTTCTCTTTATTTCTGTTATTCAGTGTCAGTGGGACAGGATTTTCTTTATGATGTTTGCTCAGTCCTGTATTGTTCCCTCATCTGGGCACTGGATTTATTCTATTTTGAAGTAGAATGGTGAGTGGGAAGCTTTGTGGTCTCTTGTAGTTTTTGAAATTCGACTAACGTAGGGGATGGGGCACTAGGATTCAGAATCTACTTGCAAATTACAATGTTCACTTATTGTGGTATGTGATTCTCTGAGACCCACTCTCCACCACCACTCTATATGATGATGCAAAGCAGAAACCAATAGAAAAAAACAATTAAACACCCACAGACACAGACATACCCGCACCCCAAAACAAACTGGAATAACCACAAAGTGTAACAAAACAAACAACAACAAAAAAAACCAAGAACAATAAACACACATGCACACATGCCTAGGGCAAAGTTAATAGAGAAAAAAAAAAAAAAAACAGAAAGACCGGACCAAAAAAAAAAAAAAGAATTCAGGTCAAACACTCACATATATATATTGACACAAACCTCAAATTATAAAAAATGAAAATACAAAAAACTCAGAAGGACAAAAGAGCAAAAACAAACTAATAACAACAACAAAATTGAAAGATCAATGCTCAATCATTCATATACATACATAAGCACAAAATGACAAATCAAAGAAGAAACTGAAAAAGAAAAAAAATTGGGAGGCATGCAGACCAAACCCTCACATACACATTCATGCACGAAGGAAAACTTTAAGAATTAGATGAAATAACAAACAGTCAAAGAATTTTAAGATATTAAAACAAAAATTAAAATTAAAAAAAAACCTGCCCTCTTGTGGCAGGGTCTTTAATTGTTCCTCTAATCAGGTCTCTCCTGCAGAGCCATGGCTTTCATTCCCTCCTCAGAGTCTGGAGCAGGGAAAGAGGAGGGACAGTGGAGGTGAATGGAGCTGCAGTTGGGGAGGTGCAGGGTTGTCTCATCCCCAGGTATGTACTCGCACAGGATACGCCAGCCAGGTCTATTCTGGAATGGAGTTCTCGTATTGCAACTGATGTCCAGGCTCCACCTGGGTTTGTCTCTCTCATTTGTGGCCCAGCTATGTGGGTCTGACATTCAGAGAATTGCTGGGGAGTAGGGGGTTTGGGTCAGCCTCGGGCTCATCACTGATCTCTTTGCAGTTCTTCCTCTTCCTTTTCTGGACACACCCTTTGTCCCACGGCTGGATCAGGGTAGGGAGTGGGTCTCCTGGAACTCAGTACTCGGTAGGCTCCTCTGAAGTTTGTGCTTTCAGGATATTCCCTCTGGGTCATGAACAATCCCTGAGTAGTTGATCCACCAGTCACAGAGATTGGGTCTATTGCTCCGTGGGAGCAAGTTGGAGCACTTTCCTGCCCCACCTTCAAGATTGTGGTGGGGTGCCTCTCTTGTCCATTCCACTGAACTTTGCCTCTGAATTCCCTCTGCAGCCCCTGCTGCCAGTGCCCTGCCAGGTGCTAAAGTGGTGAGGCAAAGCCTGGAGCCAGCAGTCTCTCCTGCCAATGGTGAGGAAGAGCCTGGGGTAACAGTCTCTCCCCACTGCTTTTCACAGGAAAACTTCTGTCCATTTTTTAAAAAATGGCACTCAGCTTCTGTGACCTGGGAAGAACCAGGGATCAAGTGGAGAAGCTACAGCACCAGCAATTGCACCAGGGGCCTGGCCACTTGCTCTCGAGCCCCCACTTAGTCACTCCTAGCATTTTCTTCCCAGGAGGGGTTTTGTTGATTTTTTAAAAAAGATAGAAAGAAAATGGCACTCGGCTTCTGCATCCTGGGAATTGCTAAGGTCCAAGTCCAGCAGATGTGGCACCAGTCACTGCACCAAGGCAGCCCTGACCGCCAGTTCCCTAGCTTTCACTCATTCACTCACATGCCTACTCACTCACCAGCACGTACACAAAATTTTCCACACAGTCACTCACTCACACCAGCACTCACATAGTCCAACTGGCTTAGCTGCCATCTTCCTCTTTCTTTTCCATAATAAAGTTTAAAATCTGGAAGTGTGATATCTCCCACTTTGTTTCTTTTGCTGAGGATTGCTTTGGCTATTCAAGGTCATTTACATTTCCATATGACTTTCAGTATTGTCATTTCCAGGTCTGAGAAGAATGATGTGGGTAATTTTATGGGTATTACACTAGATCGGTTGATTGCCTTGGGTAGGATGGGCATCTTATCAATGTTGATTCTCTAATCCATGAGCATGGAACATTTTTCCATTTGTTTTTGTCATCTTTGATTTATCTGAGCAGTATTTTGTAGAATTTTGTTGTAAAGGTCTTTCACTTCTTTGGTTAGCAAGATGCCAAGATACTTCATTTTTTTGTTGTTATTGTGAATGGGATTGTGCTTTTTCTTTGGTTCACTGCCACTTTGTTGTTGGCATATAAGAATGTGACTGTCTTTTAACGTTGATTTTATACCCTGACACAAAAGATATGAAAAGACACTTCTGAAAAGAAGACATTTGAGCAGCCAACAGACACATGAAAAAATGCTCAACCTCACTAGTCATCAAAGAAATTCAAATTGAAACCAAGCTGAGATACAAGCTAACTCCAGTCAGGATGTCTATCATCAATAACTCAAAAAAACAACAGATGCTCCAAGAATGCAGAGAAAAGGGAACACTTCTACATTCTTGGTAGAAGCGTAAACCTACACTTCCTCTCTGGAAAACACTGTGGTGATTTCTAAAAGATCTAAAAATCTACCTTCCATATTCCTCAGGAATCCCCCTTCTGGGAATATCCCTGAAGGAACTCAAAGCATTCTACAAAAAAGATACCTGCACACAAGTGTTTATTGCAGCGTGATTCACAATAGCAAAAACGTGGAACCAACCATGCTGCCCATTGAAAGTGGACTGGATAAAAAAAGTTGTACATATACACAATGGAATAATATACAGCCATAAAGAAGGACAAAATTATGAACTTCACAGCAACTTGAATGGATTTAGGGTCTATAATACTCAGTAATCTATCACAGAAACAAAGAACTGAGTACCACATGTTCTCACTCATAAGCAGACTCTGAACAAGTATCATAATTCTATAAGAAAGGGATCGGCAGTACTGGGAAACTGCCAGGGGAGGTGGGGTGCACACTTTGTCATTAAGGATACCTGATCTCAAACCAGGCAAGGTGGGAACCAAAGTGAGGCCCAAACTTTATCTGTACAATGACCATTTGTATACCTAATCCTGAATTATATCCCACATCTTTAAAATAAAATACAATTGAAAAAAAAAGAGAGAAACATAAACAGTTGATAAACGTTCTAAGAAACCTGGGTCTGCTCAGGCCTAGTCTCAGATGAGGATGGGTAAGAATGAGTCAGCAAATGGCAAGATGTTCTGGCACCATATCAGAACAGTGTTTTGTGAAAGGGACCTGGGCTTTAGCCCAAAATTGATTTCTGAATTTCACCTAACCCCATGACATTTGGATTTGAACCTCAGGAGTTTCATTTCCTTGCTGTGTTACCTTGGGCACTGGTTAGGAATGCTCAGAGAGTTCTAAATTGGAGGAAGTGAGATTGTCATTTTAAAACTTATGTTATCTTAAAACTAGTGACTGTTCAATGAAGGGAGCATAAACAAAGAGACAAAAAAAATAGAAGGAAACAAAATGAATGATCAGGGAAGCAGGAGCAACCCTGGGATTATGTGGTATCCTGTAAACCAAGGGAAAGAGTAATCAGAGAGGGAGGAGTGTCAACTGTGGGTCAAGAAGCAGGAGGTGACTAACTGTAGTGGAGAGTTAGGGGAAGGTTAGAAAAAAGTGTTTTCAAATTTGTCAGGTATTTTCTAGTAAAGTCCTTTTATTATGTTTAGAGTCAACATATATTAGCTGTGTGAGATACTACTAACATTTGGAAATAAAAGTATGATTTTATTTGGAAAATAAAAACTAAAATTTCTTAAACATTCTGGATCATAAAACTCTTGGAGAGTTGAGCAAAAACTATGGTCCTACTTCTTAGAGAAATGTTGGTTCACAAAAAAGTGTGCATATAGCTTCATCATGTACTCCAGTTTAAATCTCCTACTTTAAAAGACAAGAGAATTACTGAATATATGTATGTATCTAAAGAATATGTTCATTAGAAAGGGACATAGAGATTGGGGTAGGGAGTGTGTGGAGGGAGAGGGTTGTCTATTAAAGAAGCAAAGAAGAAACGTAGAGGCTGATATGGGCACTGATTAGGGAAAGGATGCACAAGCCCAAGAATGTCATGTAGTTGTTCACTGTAAATTTAATTTGAAAAACCATTCTAATTTTGTCCATAACTGATTTAGGAACATTCTGTGAGTGTATTTAGTTTCCCAAGTTCAGATTTCATATTCAATGGGCAAACTTGTGAGTATGGAGTATCCATTTGATATTTCAAAGAAATATACCCAAAGACTTTTAATAATCTCCAAACTGAAATACATTACTAATTGAAAAGTGAATATAAAGTAGACAACTGGGCTCCCTCACTATTGTGTGATATGTGCCATCTACATGATTTCAATTCCTACCACCTACTTTTGTATGACTCAACCTCATACTCATCACCACTCTGTAATGTAGAATTTAATATTCCTGTTTTACAATTTGCTACTTCTTCAGCAATAATCATTTCCAGAGCACTTTCATATCCCTTGATTTCAATTTGACCTCGTAACAGTCTTTAAAGCAGTGTAAATGTTATGTCTTGTGATTTGTGTAGATCTCCCTTCAATCTGCAGTTCAGATCACAAATTGATAGCTTTCATCAGATGTGAATTTGTGTGTTTTTCCTGTTTGTTATTAAGCACAGAGAAACAGAAAAAGAAGGGAATCCCACCCAAAGCCATCTTCTAATTCCTCAGAACCTCTCTTTGAGGCCAGGATTCTCCTCACAAATTTCCAGAGAATCACAAATGGAAGGGCCTCAGTGATCATAGACCAGGGATCATTAGCCATGATTGAATATCAAAACTTTCTGAAGATGGGGCAAGGGGTGGGACCTGTCAAGCCTCTCACTCCCACTCTGCAATGAACAGAGCTCAACCTAGGAAGTTTCCTTTTTTCCCATAGGTCTTACTAGGGCAGAGCTAGTAAGAAGGACTCTATCACAACAAACAGCCCGGAAAATACTCTCCGAGATCCACAGGCAGGGACTTCCTACAAAACAAGGTTTTATTCCTGAAACTTCCTGTTTTTAAGACTTTATTTTTCTTAAAAGAGATACCAAATAACTCTGCCTGAGCAAACACATTCCACCACTTTGGGCAGCATCAGCAGGGGACAAATGGAGTACCAGCAGCACCAAAATATTACCGCAAAATCTCTAAAAATTAAGTTGCCATTGAAACCACAAACACAAAGTAGGCCAGGATCTGTGTGCTAAACCTAAACAAGGTGACTGCCTGCTAAAACAAAAGATTTAAATAGGAACAAGAGTGCCCTAATATAACAATCAAAATAGCTAAGATACAATAAAAAGATCATCTGTCATAACAACCAACAAAATCACAACTTTAATGAGCGCATACAATCAATTTTAACATAAGGATAAATCAGATGTTGAAATTATTTAAAAAGGATTCTAAAGCACTCATCTTAAAGGAATGGTTCAACATGTAGTTTAAAATTCTCCTGAATTAATGAAAATATAGAAAATCTTTATATAAAAAAAGGAAAAAGAAAGCAAATAAAATTAAAGACATGTTCAAGGGTGAAATGGAAGTTGAAAAACCAAAAAAAAGAAGTACAAATTTGCTAAATGGGCTTAATAGTAGAATGGAGATGGCAGAGTTCTGAACTTGTGAATTTGAGAAAGGATCAATGAAAAATGTTCAACCTTAACAACAGAGAGAAAATAGATGAGAAAAAAAATAGAGTCTAAGGGATCTGTGGAACAATAATAAAAGCTGCATATATATCATTGGCGTATTGAAAGAGAAAAAAAAGAGAGTGAAACTAAAAAAGTATTGGAAAAAATAATGCTGAAAACTTTCCAGATTTATAAGATACAAGATGATTAGTGGGCCCAAATAGGAGAAACCCAAACAAATCAATGACAAGATATATCACACTTAAATTTCTAAAAACTAAAGTCCAAAAAATCTTGATGCCTGCCAGAAAGAAACATTACATATAGGAAAAGGCCAGTTTGCAAAACAGAAGCATTCTCATCTGAAATCATGAAGGCCAGAATGGCATAATATTTTTCAAGTGATAAAAGGAAAGAAGTGTCAACTGTGAATTCTATGTTTAATGAAATTATACTTCAGGAATAAAAAAGATAAAGATGTACTCAGACAAAGGAAAACTGTAAGAATTTGACAATAACAAACCTACTCTTAGATACTGACTTAAAAAGTTTTTAAACAAAATGGATTTTTTAAAATCCCAGACTATCAGGAAACTCATGCATTTTAAAATCATAATTGACAACTGAAACAAAAATTATAACACTATCATGGTACAAATATGGAAAATGGTAAAGGAAAATAAAGGAAAATGGTAAAGCTAAATGAAAGTTTTCTACACATCAGTTGAAGTGGTAAAGTGTTAATAGTCATTAATATGAGTAAACTAAGATTTATAATTTTAATAAGGCAACTTATACATTTGCTTTATTTACATATTTGTAAACATTTGCTTTATGCTTACAAACTTCCATGGAACATTCACTAAGATAGAACATATTTTGAAACATAAAGCAAACTTCAAAGATGTAAAAGAATTGAGATGATACAAAAGGGATTCTCTGATTATCATCAAATTAGAACCCAGCCGGGCTCGGTGGCTCAGCCTGTAATCCCGCGCTTGGGGAGGCTGAGGTGAGTGGATTGCCTGAGCCCGCGGGTTTGAGACCCACCTGGGCAACTTGGCAAGTCCTCATCTCTACAATAAATAAAAAAAAAATTAGCCGGGCATGGTAGTGCATGCCTGTAATTCCGGCTACTCAGAAGGCTGAGGTGGAAGGACCGCCGGAGCCCAGCAGATCGAGGCTGCAGTGGTCGGGAGCGGCCACTGCACTCCAGTCTGGGCGACAGAGTGAGATTCCAACTCAAAAAAAAAAAAATTAGAACCCAATCATAATCTCTAAAGACACAATTCTAACACCACAATCCCAAATGTTAAAATCAGAAAAGATCAAAATCTCTAAAGTTAAAATCCAGAAAATATAATTCTGAAAAAATAATTTTAAGATTGTAAAAGACATATATTTATATTTGTAAAAGTGGATTTATTTTGTGAAAAAAATATATATGACAGGACATTTTGTAGGCCACTTTACACAATAAAATAGACAATGAAAACATATTTTTTTGCATATGTATACACTCACATATACTAACAGGTATACCAGTTATGAGCAAATGAACTGTATTTATAAAGAATTATATATATGGTTGGTATTGGTATGCACCCAGCTTTAAAATTGCAGTCATCTGAAATACTGCGATGGACACCCCAAGTCTTTTGATGAGACTGATTAAAAATTACAGTGGATTAACGCTGCATATGCAGTCACCCAAAAAGTTGAGATTTCCAGAGATGTTTTCTTTCACAAATGCAGTTGTACACAAAGGACATCTCTTCATTTATTGAGAAAGTATCAATGATTTCACATACATGCACAATGCTTAAACACAAAGGCAACATTGTGATAATGCAGTTTTGAGGGGTCAGATTTGAAGAAAATGGATTAAATGAATCAGAACTCTCTAAATTCTCTGCACAATGTATGTCTCTAGTATCAGAAATGATGTGAAGATAAAATACACAGCACAACAAATTGTAAATACTACTGTTGACAATTTAAAGTAGTGAAAAAATACTTAAAAAAGAAAAATTAAAGAGAAAATATTAAAAAGAAATTTTGGCATAGATAAGTTTATTACAGGGATACATTATGGACAATTCCACATAAATAGTCTATAGAAGCTGGCCAACTTTCACAAGAAGTGACTATATTTTGAATGACGAAGAATAGTCATCTTTTTTTTTTAAGGACATGGCTCATCCTGAAGAATACGTTCACATTTTATTTATACTCTGCACTGTTCTTTTTGAAATACTTCTATGATTCAATATACATTGACATGAGCATTCCTTATTAAATTTTCCTATTTCCTGTGCCATGCTTCTGCATTGTTTTGAGTGCATGGAAATCCATTTCTCATGCACTCATATACAAATTACAAATTTGGTGGAAATAATATTGGTGATCAAACAGCAACACAACACTGTTGCATAAGTTTATTCTTATCCTATTATGCACAGAATTGTTTTTCAAATAAATCAGTAATTTCACTGGCTTTCTCAGACAAATGAAGCTTTAATTTATTAAAAGATTCTGTAACATTATCACCTGAAAGGAATTCTAAAGCAAGCAAATGGCACATTTTTAAACTAAAGTTGAATTCATGGCCATATCACATGACCAATTCTCTAGTCTGAATTTTCTGCCAGATGCAAATAAAGACAATAACAAGGTAATAGTTCTGCCTAACTTGATGCAATTAACCTGATGTAACTACTCTGCATGTAACCAAAAAACCCTAATCTCTACCCGGGAATTCAGCTTTCCGGATTTCAACATTCTGGATTTTGATCTTTTGAGATTATGATTTTGGGGATTTTAGAATGTGATTTTGATCTTTCTAGATTTCAGCATCTGGAATTATGGCATTCTGGGTTGTCTTTTGGAATTATAATCTAAGCCCTATCAAAATAAACTGGTAATCAATAACAGAAAGATAATAGAAAAACACCATAATTCATGAAGATTAGACAACTTCTGTGCAATTTGTAAGAGCCAGAGAAGATCTCAAGGAGAATTGAAATGCATTAAACTGGTTGAAATAAAAAATATAACAGAGGTTCCGGTTAAGATGGCGGTGACATAGGTGGAACTGTGAGATTCTCCGAATGTGAGTTCCCCAAAAAGACTCTTTCCCCCCTTTCCCTACCCCCAGGTCACAGCTGGACGCATTGGTCTGAGGCTCAGGGAAACCCGGTTTCACGCAGGGCCGGCTATTGTGTGCTGGGCTGCTCCCTTGTGGGTGGGAAGGCTCAGGCCTCAGCTCCCTCACTGGCTGCATCGAGCCCAGACCGAGCCTCCGGTCGCCCTGGGAGGCTCCAGGCACCCGCCCCTCGGAGAGACTGATTCCATTTCTGACTGAAGTACGCTGTCGGCAGCACGGGGTTACTTTCGCAGCTCACCGCCTGCCCTTTGGAGCTTCGGGGCTCTGAAATCTGGAGATCTGGAGACCCGAGTGGAGCGCCCATCATGCAGCTGATCCCTGGGAGGCTAACGCTATCACACTAACACGGACCATCAAAGTCGATTGCCCAAGGACCCAAAGAGCAGAGAACAGGGATCCTATCACTTCGGCCACTCTCCAGGTAGAGACTTGCGTTGCCCCGCCCACCCACAAGCAGTCTCCACCTGGGTTCCCAAGGTAACATCACTAAACAGAAGACAAAGTCACTCCCCTGGGAACTAAGCAGCAGACGTCTCAGGTTACAGCTCAAAGGAAAGGAGGAGAGAGAGAGAAATCTATACAAATGAAGAAAAACCAAAAGAAGAATATGGGTCTCTCCCAGACCCCTGGGAAGGCAGACACTGAGAAAACTGACTTCAGTATGCAAACAATGAAGAGCCCCCGAAAATGACTGGTTTCAAACTACAAATCTGGATATCGAGACAATAATGGAGAGATTAAAAAGAATTGAAGAGAGTCAAGAAGAAACTAGGAAGGAGCTGATAACTGAGATAACAGCAATAAAGAATACTGTGAATGAAATAAATAACAGAATAACAAGCATGAAAAGCAGAATTACCCAAGCAGAAGAAAGAATCTCAGAGCTTGAGGACCAAATTATAGAACTAATCCAAACTGTTAAAAACACAAAAAGCAAGCTCAAAAAGGGCAGAACAAAACCTTCAAGAGATGAGCGATTACTTCAAGAGAAAGAACCTAAGATTAATTGGTCTTCCAGAAGCAGAAAGAGAGACAGAGTCCACACTGGAACAAGCCTTTCATGAGATCATTCAAGAAAACTTCCCCCATCTAATCAGTGATGCAAAAATACAAACATAAGAGATTCAGAGAACCCCTGCAAGACAACAAATGAGGAGACCAACTCCTAGACACATAATAGTTCGCCTAAACAAAGTAAGTATAAAAGAAAAAATCCTAAAGGCAGCAAGAGAAAAAGGCCAGATCACCTACCATGGAAGACCAATTAGAATAGCAGCAGATTTATCTACAGAAACCCTGCAGGCTGGAAGAGTTTGGAGCTCTATCTTCAAAGTCCTAAAAGATAAGCAATTTCAACCAAGGATAACCTACGCAGCCAAGTTAAGCTTCATCAGTGAGGGAGAATTAAAATCTTTCCCAGATATCCAATCTCTAAGAACCTATGCTGTCACCAGACCACATCTACATGAAATGCTTGAGAAAGTACTAAACACAGAAGAAAAGGAAAAAAGAACAACGTTCTTCACAAGAGTACAGGAAAAAGAATAAAACACCCATGAACAATACCCAAAACCAAAAGAAAGACAAAAAACCAAGCGGAAGAACAGCAATTCTACAAATATTCTATGACAGGGACGAACTCTCACATTTCAATAATTAGCCTGAACGTGAATGGACTAAATGCACCACTGAAAAGACATAGAATGGCAAAATGGATAGAATACCGTCAGGCAACAATATACTGCCTTCAAGAGACCCATCTCACTAGAAAGGACAAGCACAGACTCAAAGTAAGAGGATGGGAAACAAATTTTCAGGGGAATGGAACACAAAAGAAAGGAGGAGTCGCGATCCTAATTTCAGACAAAATACCATTTAAACTATCAAAAATCAAAAAAGATACAGAGGGCCACTACATAATGATAAAAAGTTTGCTCCATCAACAAGAAATATCTATCCTAAACATATATGCACCCAATATAGGAGTGCCAACTTTCATAAAGTGGCTTCTGGGAAAACTAAAGAAAGATATCAACTCTAACACCATCATAACTGGGGACTTTAATACCCCACTCACAACCCTAGACAGATCAT
>CAUYQG010055068.1:0-19756 GCA_963574415.1 Tarsius wallacei | reverse complement strand
ACCTTGGCAGTGAAAGCACCTTTGTAGGACTGCTATTGGTTTGCAGAAGCATTCTTCTCTATTAAAGTGCTAAAGAAGGACAAAATTATAAACTTCACACCAACTTTTATTGTCATTGACTGTCTGATTAATAGATAGATCATGTCACTAAAAGTCTTGATAACTAGAGCTAGAGTCAAACCCAGGCTTGAGCCTTTATCAGAATCCATGGGAATTTTGTGCAAATTACCCGAAATTTCTCAGCCTCAATTTCCCCTAAAAGGACACGATATTACATTATTATTATTGGTTAGGGGAGAAACAAACTAAATAAGATACCCATAACATGCTCCATAAATGTAAGTTTTCTTTCTTTCTGAAAGCCACAATATCCAGGAGCGCCAGTGTCTGTGGGCAGGAGAAAATGGAAACTAAATCTGCCCTCGTCTATCTTTTTGTTCTATTTAGTCCTTCAAGAAATTGGATGATGCCACCCACATTGGTGGGGGTGATCCATCTTCTTAATTGGTCTACGTATTTAAAGGCAGCTTCTTCTGGTAATACTCTCAAAGATACACTTAGAAATGTTGTTTTACCAGTCAGTTATCTGGGCACTTCTTAACTCAATCAAGTTGACATAAACTTAACAATTACAGAACTGGAGGTGTCAAGTATTTCTATTCGATTAAGTTTTACAACCACACAACACTATGTCACATATTATGAGAGTGATAACAAATCATTTGGGTTCATCAACTAGTCCTAAGCAGTATCATGGCTAAATATTAAGGGATATTGCAAACTGGAAAAAATAGAACCTGAAATCATCAGATTTATTCTCCCTGTGAGCGCAAGGGAACATTCTATAAAAAGATCACAGTCTCTAGTCAAAGCGTTATATTGCCTCAGTTGAGAACTGTGACAATTTTTTTAAAGGACAACAACAACAACAAAAAAAAACACTACTACTTTCAGAACTTATTGCTAAAATATAAAAATAAAGGAAACACTTCCATATAATAAAATAGACATTGATTGAACAATTATTATTCTGTATATCTTGGAAAGGTGAGAGCCTCACAATTAGAATAATGAAATGGCCCCCTCCTTTTTCCATAGAGGAAAATGTGAGATTGTCCATATTCTGTGACTCTCAAGTTATTATATAGTACCCTTTTGACTGAGTGTGGTGTTTCATGCCTTTAATCCCAGCATTAGGGAGGCCAAGGCAGGAGGATTGCTTAAAACCAGGACTTGGAATGCAACCTGGTCAACGTAGTGAGAACTTGCTTCTACAAGAAATCAAAATTAAAAATAAATTAACCAGGTTTGGTAGTGCACGCTTGGAGTCCCAGTTACTTGGGAGGCTGAAATGGGAGTATCATTTGAGGCCAAGAGGTCGAGGCTGCAGTGAACCATGATAGTGCTACCACACTCTAGCCTGGGTGACTGAATTAAGCCCTGTCCAAATAAATAAATAAACAAATAAGTACTATTATACAGCTGGGCTCAGTGGCTCAGCCTTTACTCCCAGCACTTTAGGATTGCCTGAGTCTGTGGGTTTGAGACCAGCCCGGGCAACTTGGAGAGACCTCGTCTCTACAAGAAATTAAAAAAAAAAAAAAAAAAGCCAGGTGTTCCAGCTACTTGGAAGGCTGAAGCAGAAGGATCCCCAGAGCCCAGCAGGTCGACGCTGGGGAGCGGTGAGTGTGCCACTGCACTCCAGCCTGGGCGATGGAGTGAGACGCCAACTCAAAAAAATAAAATAAAATAAGTACCATTATGATAAAACTTGGTGAAGCAAATGCATACCCACCAAAATTATACTTATTAATTCAAATGTTTATCTCCATATTAAATGCTTGTCTTTCATGAGAAATAAGAATTAACTTTTCTTGTCTTCCCCTTCTATCCTACTACTTTAAAATATAACACTCCCAAGTTGTTTTATTTATTTTTTGAGTTGGAGTCTCACTCTTGTCACCCAGGCTGAAATGCAATGGCAGTCTCATGGCCACTGCAGCTCCGACCTGCTGGGCTCAGGAGATCCTTCCGCCTCAGCCTTCCAAGTTGCTGGAACTATAGACACATGCCACTACACCCGACTGCATGAAGGTCATGAATTAATAGTTACTGAGAACTCCTGCTTATCAGAATCCAAGAGTCTATACATAGACATTTCCTTTGGAATGTGAAGGGCTCAAAAATCTGTCAGCAGAATTCCCCTGTAGAGGTTCTGAGAAGCCTAAGGAAGGTCTGTTGTGTTGTCATCTCACACTGCCCTGCAGCCCATTCCTAGGAATCTACTGAAGCAAAGTCTCCTACTGAAGCAAAGCCTCCTAATTTTTTTCACCTGCTTCCACAGACAAGAGTTCTTGTCCACCACATAAAGTATCTCCCCTTCTCCTACTATTGCCAATACCCCATTAGCAATAGTTGACATTAACTATCACAGCAATCAAATGTTGGAAAATTGTGACCTTATTTTTAAAATATTTTTTCTGTCCCATCTTTTTCTTTGTCTCTTGTGACAACAACTAAAAGCAAGTCTGTCTACCAGGTCACTCTGTTCATTTTTTTCACCCGTTTTTCTCTAGAGACTTTACATAAGATATTCTATTTATTTGCACTTAAATACAAACTTTTTTGTTTTGTTTTTCACTTCCAGTCTACTGTTTTTAGTTAATCCAGTGTTTTATTTGTTCTTGTTTGTTTTTGTTTTTGAACTTCAGAAATCTTTCTTACCATTACCAGAATTTTCATTGTGTTGTGTTATAGTTTTAATTTCCCTGATGGAGTTCTCCATTTCTTCTTTCATTTTTGCCCACTTTTATTCTTACATACTTGAAGAAAATATTACCTGACTTTAATATCTATTTCATCTCAGTGTCTGTTTTCACTGCTGCCTTTTTAAAAAAAAAATTTCTAGACATTGTAAGACTGGATTGTGTTGTCTATCTGGACTGGGTGTTGGCTTTTGTTGTCACAGACGGTGAGAACCTGTGAGAGAACATAAGTTACTGACATGTAATTCCGATCCTACAAGGTTTGTTTCTATTATTTGTTAGAGTGTTTCTTTTCTCCGTAGTCCTAGGGCATGTTCCTAACTATAGAGCATGGTTCTTACTCTTAAAATCATACTTAAAAAAAAAATTTCTCAACTTAACACTTGCTGATCCCAAAGTAGTCCTCTTATGTGGTTAGTTTAAAAATAGTGTTTCCCAGCATTCCATGTCATAAGATATTTCTATTCATCTCTCATAACAAGAACTTTCCGATTGTCTTATGACGTTTCAAATAATGCATACATAGCTCAACTCTCAGCCAAAATTACCTATGCTTAGACTGATTCCCAAGCCTGTGCTTTTGAATGTCATAGACTTCCACAGTCGCCTTCATGCTGCTCTCTTCTTCTTTGTATTCTGCAAATCTCAGCCTCTTTAGCTGCTGTGACTCTCAGTCTGCCCAGAGCTCTTTCCTTGGACTCTATTTCCCTGACCCACAGCAACCGGTGTCTCCAATCAAATAGCACAAGCAAACGTGGGTTTTGGTTTATGTTTCTCATTCTCTCAAGGATCACAGAGCTGTGCTGCCTGCTATATAGCTTCCTGCTATATGTATTAATACGATGGCTTCATATGTTTTGTTCAGTGTTATAGTATTCATGGTGGATGGACAAATACTACAGTTACTAACTTAATCATAATGATGGCATATCAGTGGTCTTCATTTTCTTTACATTTATAGATACTTTAATAATTCTCTCCAGTAATAACCAGAAGTGCCCTTCAATTATTATTCTTTCACACATAACTAAATATATTTTTTAATGTCAATAGTAGTAATAATTTTGAAAAAGGTAAAATTATTAATTTCAATTATTTTTAAAACTACTATTATGCATTAAATTACAGAGTTCTTACAAAATACTTTGCATTGTACTTATGTCCCTAACCATGTGACTATATCATTAATCTTTACCAGAATTTTATAAGGTAGAATCTTTCAATTGTGAGTGAAATAAAATACAAACAAATAATTTATAAAGGTCTCATAGCTATTTAACACCTCTGAATCCAATAGAGAAACTTAGAGAGTTTGTCCTTAGAACCCATGCTTTTATATATTATATCATCTGAAAATACTGAAGTAACTAATTAAACTGGAAAAGAACACATTAGAGATCAGTAATACATAAATAAGTTTAAGAGAGAAAATTTTTATTCATAAAATGAAAGCATAACATCAGAGCATACATTTTTCAAATATGTAATAGTGAAGAAGGAACTAAAGAAAAAAATAGGCTTAGTAATTCATGGGTAGAAAAGTGAAATTAATGACTATAAATAACTCAAAGTTTAAATGAATTTTTTATTCTGTCTTTGAAGGAAGAGGCAGAAAAACACAAATCTGCAAAATTGGATGCAGGCAGAGAACTGTTATGAGAATTCCTGCTTACACAGGATTTATAAACTAGAATGAATTTGCAATACAATTGCTTAAGTTATTAAGGGAATTAACTATCACCACTAGAAATTAACTAGTTTTAACTAAGTAACTGGTTCCTAGCAGAACTTCCCTCCATATGTCATAGAGGGAAAATGACTGGTTCTGGGTCCAGTCTTTAGAATGAGAAGCATGTTGACCTTTGACAGGTCATTTCTTCTCTTGGGCCCTCTGTGCTTCCATCTGTCAAACAAGAACCTTGACTACCAAGTGCTTCCCACTCTACATAGTATATATATTTCATCAGTGAAACAAACAGAAAATCTTAACTATATTCCATTCAAAATAAATCAATCAAGTGAACACCATTTAATAGAATTCTGTTTTTATAGTAAATTTTATTACAAATAAAACACTAATGATAACCATCTTCGAAATTTAAAGCCAACCTCACAACTAACCTAGAAAAAACTTATTAGCTGTTCATTATACCATTGGTACTTTCAAGTATACTTGATTCAAGTTTTGTATGTGGAAATTCTTATAAATAGCAAAATGATCAAGGGAAACTCATCTAGGACAGGAAATATGGAAACTTTTGAGCTTCTGAAAATCACAATACCTTGCTAAAGTGGGTCCCTTGTGATGTTAAGGAAATAAGAAAAGTTAAATGTTTTGGAGTCAATCTACTGACTCAAAGCTTTTTTGTCTTGTGGAAGCTGAGTGACTTGTGGTATATTGCTTAATTTGTTGAGATTTAATATCTACATCTTGGAAACAAATCAGTAATGTCAATATCTACATAGAATTTGGGGGATTGCTAATATTAGGCATAAGTAATTGAACATGCTGCCTGAACTATGTTAAGTGCTTGCTAATTGGAAGTTATCATTCATCCTCATTCTTTGATTAATTTAAAAACAAAGCTGCTAATTTATTAGGTAAATTTTGGTAAGTTTGCAGATATCTTCTCATTTACAGCAGAAATAACTTAAGACATAAAAGATAGCAATGTGCTTCAAACAATTCTGACTAGAAAAAATATAAAAAATTGCTGCATATAAAAAATCAGCTTATTTGAGCAAGAATTTACAAGAAAGTAAAGTTCAATAGGACATAATTAATATAGCTTATTTACTTTCTGGGAAAACAGAGGTAAATTGACTTAGATTAACATACAGGTTAAATAATTTGTCATATTATAAACTAGAACAAGTTTAATTTTATTATTTTTTAAAAATTACTCTCAATTTCAGATTTGAAATGAAGTATACTGTTTTAAGCTTGTATTTTTTTTTTCATTATTTTATTTAAGAAAACTCTTCTAGTTCATACTCTAGCATTTGTGCTAGATGTTAGAAAAATATAAAAATGAATAAAATATGACCCTGCCTTAAAAGAACTTATAATAGCAATGTGCAGTTATAATAGAGATAAAATCATCCTCAGGTTGAGTATAATTTTGTATGAGATGATAAGAAATGACATCTCTGATGAAATCACATTTTAACTGGACTTTGAAAGAGTGAAGTGCTTTTATACATGGAAAACCAAGAAGAGTAAAGTCATGAAGAGGTGAGAAGTGAGATGTAGTTTGGAGATCCATCAAGTGTGTGACTAGAGAATAAAGTGTGTAGAAATGTCAGTGGAGATAACATGAAAGTTGTCAATGGATTCTAGATCATGGAGGCAGTTAAATGTAATATGCAGAAGTTGACATTAAATTAAATGAGTGATTTGTAGTCATTGATGTTTTCTAAAATCGTGTGAGATGTCAACAGAATTAGATTTCAGAAAAATAACTTATGTTTTCGAAGGAGAGAGATTTAAAATAAATCAATAAGGATGCAGATAAGGAAAGGGACACTAGAGTAATGGTAAATGGATATAGAGAAAAAGAAAAGTAGGAGTTTCAACAAGTCTGAGCTCTTTCTGGTATGCCTGACACAACTGGAAAGACTTGTAGCCATCATCTGAACAAAACCAGACGATCTTGGCTTGCTGTCTCCATGCCCTCTCTTTGGCTCAAGAATTCTAGCTTCTGTGGACTACTCTGTAATCTCATTTGACTGCTATTGTTTCCTTGAGACCTTGAATCCTCTTTCTCCTTTGAGTTGATCCCTAAATCTCCAATTTCCCAAATCCCAGATTCTTCATCAGTTATAGAAGACCTAATAATTTGAATATCAAACTGGAAACTCAACCAAAGGCTGGTAAAGTAATGTCCAGAGGATGTTTTAATTTTCAGAAATCTCCCCATATTCTTGTCACAAATGGATCTCCTCCCAGCTTTCCACATAGACAGCTTCCTCAATACCAAGTTATTTTTGTCCAAATGTTGCCTTCTTGAAAAGGCTATGTTGATCTCTCTTTTTGAAATCTCAATAGCACGCCCCACACTCAGTTCAGAATCTGCCATGCAATGTTCTACTTTTTTAAATATCTCCTCCTTCAGAAGTCATCTCTTTTTGTAGGCAATATGATTCTATACCTAGAGAACCCTAGAGAATCTGTCAAAAACCTCCTGCACTAATATACCACTTTGGTAAAGTCTCAGGTTTAAAAAAAATCAATGTGCAAAAGACACTTGCATTTCTATATGCCAACAACAAGCAGGCTCAGAACTAAATAAAAAACACAATCCCATTCATAATAGCCACAAAAATGAAATACTTTGGCATCCACCTAACCAGAGAAGAAGTGAAAGACCTTTACACTAAGACTTCCAAAAATGCAGCTCAGATAAATCAATGATGATACAAACAAATGGAAAAACATCCCATGCTAATGAATTGAAAGAATCAATATTGTCAAGATGTTTATCCTACTCAAGACTATCTACAGATTAAATGCAATACTCATCAAATTGCGGACATCATTTTTCACAGACCCAGAAATGACAACACTGAAATGCACATGAAAGCAAAAAAGAGCACAAATAGTCAAAGCAATCCTCAGCAAAAGACTTAAAGCTGGAAGTATCACACTTACAGACTTTAAACTTTATTAAAGGCTACAATAACCAAGATGGCATGGCATTGGTATAAAAATAGGCAAATAGAACAATGAAATAGGACAGAGATTCTAAAAGTAAAAACATGGTCCCTCAAACAACTCACCATTGACAAAGCTACCAATAAAAAACACTGGGGAAAGGAAACCATATTTAGTAAACAGTGCAGGAGAAACTGGTAAGCCATACAGAAGAATGAAACTGGACCACCTACCTACAACCATATGCAAAAATCAACTCAAAATGGATTAAGAACTTAGATGTAAAATCTTGAATTATAAGAATCTCAGAAGAAAACATAAGGAACATCCCAAGGGACATCGGGGTAGGCAATGAATTCATATTTATGACCAAGTCCTCCAAAGCAAGTGCAACTAAAACTAAGATAGACAAGTGCGACCTCATCAAACTGAAAAGCTTTTGCACAGCAAAGGAAACTATCAAGAGATTAAAGAGACAACCAAAAGAATGGGAAACAAAAATGTCTGCAAGCTATGCATCTGACAAAGGCCTAATATCCGGGATCTACAAGGAACTCAATTGAACTGAAAGAATAAAAACAAATGACCCCATTAAAAAGTGGGCAAACAACATGAATACACACTTCTCAAAGGAGGACATACAAGCATCCAACAAACACACTAAAAAATGCTCAGCCTCACTAATCATCAGAGAAATGCAAATCAAAACTATAGTGAGATGTCACCTAACACCCGTAAGGATGGCTATCATTAATAACTGAAAAAACAACAGGTGTTTGTGCAGCTGTGAGAAAAGGGGGTGCTTCTACACTGTTGGTGGGAATGTAAGCTAACTCAGCCTCTATGGAAAGTAGTGTGGCGATTTCTCAAAGAACTAATAATTGAGCTTCCATATGATCCCGCAATCCCTCTCCTGGGAATATACTCAGAGGAACACAAGTCGCTCTACCAAGAAGACAACTGTAGATACATGTTTATGGTCAGACTATTCACAATAGAAAAAAACATGGAACCAACCATACTGCCCCTCCAAAGTGGACTGGAAAAAATGTAGCACATATGCCTGAAGGAATATGATGCAGCTATGATAAAGAGCACAATCATGGCCTTTGGAGAAACTTGTGTGCAGTTAGAGACCATCATACTAAGTGCACTATCACAGAAATAAATAACTGAATACATTATGTTCTCACAAGTGGGCACTGAACACTGGCCACACTAGCATAAGGATGGGCTCAGCAGATACTGGGCACTGCTAGAGGATGTGGGAGACAAGAGGGTGGGTTGTCGCATGGCACACAATGGTCCACAACCAAGGGGAGAGAAAGCAAGCTAAAAGCCCAAACGTCCTCTACATGCAGGTTGCTTGTGTAGCAAATCTTCACTTATATCCCACAACCCTTAAAAAATAAAATAAAATCTTAAGTTGAATCAACATAATAAATAAACAAACAAATACATAAACATTTCTACCTTTGAGTATTTTATGACCTTCTAACATCTTATGTAATTAATTATATTATTATTTTTGTCAATCTTCTCTTCAACTCTCACAGAAGGTAAGCTCCATAGAGAGGGAAGTCTTTGCTCATTTTCATTTTGTGTCTGAGACATAGTACATATTTAATAACTGTTGTTGAAAGAACATAAAGACAATGATTGTAAAGTATTGAATGAGTCAAAAATACATCTAGCTTTAATTAAGGGATTATGTGGGGCAACTCGCTTGGTTCCCCTCCTGCTCTGGGAGCTTTTCTATCCTCTCAATAAATCCTACTTTCTTTCTTTTTTTTTTTTTTTTGAGTTGGAGTCTCACTCTGTCACCCAGACTGAAGTGCAGTGGCAGGCTCGCAGTCACCGCAGCCTTGACCTACTGGGCTCAGGCGATCCTTTCGCCTCAGCCTTCCAAGTAGCTGGAACTATAGGTGAATGCTACCATGCCCCGCTAATTTTTTTATTTATTGTAGAGACGAGGTCTCACCAAGTTGCCCAGGCTGATCTCAAAACCTTGGGCTCAGGCAATCCTCTCGCCTTGGACTCCCAAAGTTCTGGGATTACAGGCTTGAGCCACTGCACCTGGCCAAATTCTACTTTCAAAAATAAAAAAAAAAAAAGATTATGTGGCTTATTTGGGAAACTGAGGAAAGCTGAATGAGGTTGGGTTGGAGAAAGTATTACAGTAGGCTGAATAAAAGAAAAAATAAGCTGAGGTAACCCCTTCAGGTCCCCTCCTACTGTGAGAGCTTTTCTGTCCTCTCAATAAGTCTTGCTTTCTCACAAAAAATTAAAAAAAATTTTTTAATGTCATTATTCATACCTTCAGTGAGAAAAGCTAACTAACCCTCACTGACATCAAAAGAGCTCAGAATCATCTCTCTTCAGTAAGACTCTTTATAGAGCCATAACTCAGAAAGCATTTCTAATTGATTTAATTGAATAGGAAACTTTTGTATGATGTGAATATTAAATTATTGCTTAGCACCTGTGGCAAGCAGAAACATAGCCCCCTAAAGAGCCACGTCTTTATCCTCAGAGCTTATGAATATGTTATGTTACATGGCAAAATGAAATTAAAGATTCAGATGAAATTAAAATTGTTAATTTGCTGGCCTTAATATAGGGAGATTGTCTTGGATAATCCAGATGTAATTACAAGAGTCCTTAAAAGTGGAAGTGGGAGACCACAGGGTCATCCAGTGATATATGATTTGAAGTTATTTAACCTACTTTTACAGGTTTTGAAAACAGAAGATGAGCGCCACAAGCCAAGGAATGCTGACAGCTTCTAGAAGCTGGAAAATGCAGAGAAACTTATTCTCCCTTTGAGCCTCCAAAGGAGGATGCCCAGTGAGATCCATGTCGTGTTTTTACAAAACTGTAAGAATATAAATGTCTGTTGTTTTAAATCACCAAGTATGTAGTTTATTATAGAAGTAATAGAAAACTAAAAATCAACTTTCAAGAATGAACAGCAGTGATAAAAAAAGTAATCACCACCCTTTCCATGAGCCTGTAAATTTCATGACTATTACTCCTTATTAAAGCTCACTCGTGTCATTCCACATGCGATTTTGATAGAAGACAATCACTGCTCTGAAAGTTTAGAAAATATTTCTAGATTCTTGGTAAAATATTTCTATGATGTCTATTGCTTAATAGGAAAGCACAGTCTGAAAATAAATTATGGGGCATATTTCCAGTCTCAGATTCTTGCTGTTCTCTTAATCTTATTTATATTCAACTATTTTTACTACTAAAAACATCTGTGAGGAGAAGGGCCAGATGTGAAATCGCATGGAAAACAGTTTGCTGAGAGGTACTCTGAAAAAAAAATGACTGACCACATCAATTAATTTTACTTAGGAAAAAGTGAAGGTAGGCTTTAAAAACTGTATAGACTGTATTATAAAATACTCCTCCAAGTGTATTTTATTTTGAGATAGTTTCTATTTTTGCTCATTAGATAAAAAGTATTGCTATATTATAGAAAGAGCACTGGATTAAAATCAGATGATTTTCTTTCTATTTCCAGTTTTGAATATTTTTAGGCTGTATGTTTACCTCAGTTTTTTATTTAAAACATTGCAAAACTATAATAAATTAATGTGTATGACTACATGACTTTAAATAGAAATATTTAAATGTGAGGGAAATCTATCATAGGTAAAAGAAAGAACATTAATTCAATATCAAGAGACTAGGTTTGATTTGTAGAGAAAGAGCAAACATTTTTGAATTTGTTTGAATACTCATTCCATCATTGTGTATGTAGGCTTCAACAAGTTATTTACTGTCTTTGATCATCTCTTTCCTAATTTTTAATAAAGATAACAGTCAATCCCAATTTTAGACAGTATTTTAGAAATTTTTTGTAATAATGCTATAAATTTTCTATTGTGATTTCTTGCCTAGAATAAATGAGTAGTGCTAGTTGTAATAGATGCAAACAAGTTTCTCAGTACCAACTGTTTTCTGTAAAACTTAACTCAGTTTTTTGTGAGGAATAACTCTTATTTCTTCTATGAGAATTAAGTGCAATAAGATATAAATTTACCTCATACAAATGCTTTGATACTGTAGTTTAGCTCTCAGAGAAGATTGTTTTTCTCATTTCTGGCATGGTTGGATAGTACACATTTCATGTTGCCTGATCACAAATAGATCTCTGCGTTGCCTCTTTTTCTGCATTTTTCCAATTACGCTTCCCCCATATTCTTAAACCTCTATGCTTATGCCAGAGAAAAATGTCCACCCCACCTGCTCATTCTGTTGAGTTTGCTTTTGCATGAACTTCCGTATCGGTTCATTTCTCACTATCATGACTATTTCCATTCTAATTGTGCCACTGATTGATTACTCCAGTAGTCTCCTTAGTCTTCTCCCTGGCTGTCATCATTTGACGATTTGTTCTCAGCACTCACTGCTCAAAACCCTCTAATGGCTTTTTATCATTCCTACAATATGTTCCAAACTCCTGTCTTGCCCTACAAGGCAAATGTGATATAGTCTTTGCCCCAGTCATCCAAACCACCTCAAACAACACTGTCTTACCAACTGTAGCCTCATTATCTACACCTTTCTACCATCACTCCCCTCATGCATACTTTTCTATCGAATTTATCATCTTTTCCTGTTATACCCTGTGATTTGTTTCCTCTACCTGTCCATATATATTTATTTACTTTCTTATCTAATTGTTAGTTAGACCTATAATAATGTGAATCATTTGAAGGCAGGAGATTGTCTTATTGAATGCTCCATTCCCAATATCTTGGAGAATTACTGACATATATGAGGAATTTAACAAAAAATAGTTAACGAGAATGATTGACTCCATAAATAAATGAGGAAAATGGTTCATTCTTTCAAATTAATTAATTCATTTATTTTAACCAAACTTTACTGAGCATGAACTATGCTCAAAGCACTGAGATAGCCACTGTGAATAAATTATATACTAAAAACACTAAGTACCATAAATGGACTCATAGTTCATAGTTGAAAAGCACAGGTGTAATATAAGAGAGGATACTCTAAGTACCTTAAGACACATATAGTGAATTTGCTTTTCCAGTTCAGAAAAAAATAGGGAACAGTTTATAGCAAGATGAATTGAGTCACTTGGTTAATTCCTCCAATAGTGAACAGTAACCCATCTGCCACTTTAGGTTCTAGGAAGCTTAATGTGGCAACAAATCCAAGGATAAATTGGATGGAAAAGCAGCCAGAGGTAAGAAGTTTAGATCTGAAGTCATCAGCAAGCAGTGAAAAAGGAACAGAAGGGTCCATTAACTTGGGATAATACAAATACAAAAGAGTAAAAACCCGGCAGGCAGTTGATTACATGGAATTAAGAAAATGGCTTCATTTATATGGGAATTAATTTGATATCGATTTTATTGATTTTGTTTGGCCCTTTTACTATTCTCTTTTTATTCAGTTTAAAAATGTTCATTATTAATGGTGTAAGGGCTTTCTCCTCACACCATTATTGGTTAGATAAAATTAGTTAGACTTTTAGGGGCTGACAGGACCCCATAGTCAACCTGAGGAAGAATGATATAGTAAAGGGTCAGGATGGAATTGATCACTGTGTTCATGAGGATGATAAAAGAGTTAAAATGTCTGACTCGTGGTCTCCTCCCACCCAAATGAGGTCTTCCAGATTTCCCTAATTTAGTGCATAACAGCATAGCCATTTTCTTGTACATGCAAGATGTTTGAGAAAAAAATCTAAGACATTTCACTTTCCCTCACACATAACATGATTTAGTGGTTTTAGTCTGGGAGAGAATAAAGATGAATAGCATATGATCTATTAATAATAAAAACTAACCACTAATTTACAACCTAAACTGCCCAAGAACAATTTACATAGGTATATTACTGTTGGGTATAATATCCATCAGGGTAACAAACACATGAACCTGACAGAGATAATTAAACTTCAAATACAAACTGCTAATTTGAGAAATAATTAAAGGATGTCATGGTAGAAATAATGTACCTACAATAATTTTAGAAAATTGTTTATTATTACATGAATAAGTTTGAGTCATCTGCATTGACTTATTACCATCCTTTGGAGTAAAAAAAATCTGAATCTGACATTTTTTCCTTCCTTTTCCTTCCTTCCTTCCTTCCTTCCTTCCTCCCTTCTTTCCTTCTTTCCTTCCTTCCTTCTTTTCTTTTCCTTTATTTTTAAATTTATATTATGAAATACATAAAATGGTGTGTATATTTGATGTGTGTAGAGTTCAAGGAATAAAGATAAAATGAAGACATAAGATGCTACTGTCCAGCCTAGGAAGATCACTCCTGGATCATAATTATTCTTCTCACACAAAGAAAACCAGTGTGCTAAATATTTTAACAATAATTTTCCTGATCCTCTCTATAGGTTAGTTTTACCCATTTCTGGTCATTGTGTAAATGGAATCATATAATAAGCTTTTTGTATAGATTTTTTTCCTGCAAAAGTTTAACTTTTAAGTCATCCATCAAAATAACTTTTTATATTCTTTTTATATTGTGTAATATCATATGCACACAAATAATATGTATATTTATTTACAGTTTAATAATATTAATAAAATAAACACCTATATACACACTGAGTCATTTAAACAGAAAGTTATCAATAACTTTGAATACTCCAATCTGCTTCCTTCTGATCGTAGACATCTCTACACAACTCAGAAAAAAAATTAAGTTTTTAAAATATTTTCTTGCTTCTCCTTAGTGTGTAATCATGAAGGAAAATGTATATACATCCTTATACAATATTTTTAGCTTTACAAGTTTTGACATTTATTTAAATAAAATTACTATCAATATTCAAAATTACTTGACTTTGCTCCTCAATATTTTGCATTATATATTCATATTGCTTCATGAAATTACAGTCGGCTATTTTGCATTACTGTATACTATCCTACTGTTTGACTACACCATGATTCATTTACCTGCTTTTTGGTCAGCTGGCTTTTGTTCCTGTTTGTTGATGATGTTGCTTTGAATCTCCTGGCACATGTCTCCAGATATACATGTGCAAGAGTTTATTTTGGTTATATATATTCTTGAATGCTCATTGTACAGTTACAAGAGGGAAACAATCATTTTTTCCACCTAGTTCTGAATTACTATTTCTACATTATTGATTCAAATGTGCTCTGTAATTTTATTAATGTTCTTATTGTTTTACGCTGCCAAACTTGGTATAGACTGGCATCCTAATATATGCATGTCATATTTCCAAATTTGGTAATGCCTTATTTTGATTTTTAATAACACTCCACTTGTTTCATGTGAGGTTAAAAAAAGTTTTTTTTAATATTTACTGGACATTTCTGTTTTCTTGCCTATAAAAATCCCTATTTAAGCATTTTACTTATTTATCAAACTCTTATTGATGTAGAGCTTCGTTTTATATTCTGGTTATTTTATCAGATTTAAATATTATAAATATATTCTAATTTTTGGCTTTGTATTTTCACTTCCTTATGGTAACTTTCATAAATAGATGGTATTTTTATTTTCATGTCTTTATATTTATACATTTGTTCTTTTAAAGTCTTAAGTTTGTTTTCATAAATATATTCTGAAATATTAGTTCTTTTGTAAGTTTTACATTTAAATTTTTAAATGTATAAAACCTCAATTTTGTGAACGCAATAGTGATAATTAATTATAATTTTATTATATATATGAATAATCATTTTATTATTTTGAAGTACCATTGCTTTCCCTCAGATATTAATGCACTATGAAGCAAAAATAAAACATGAATTTATTTGTATGTTTTTCAATCTCTATCCTCTTCTATTACCCTATCATTGTGCAAAATAAAAACCACTGAATCTTAATTACTAAATCTTTGTTATAACTTTTTACATCACTAGGCACATCTCATTATGTTTCTTTATGAAAATGTTAATAAATATTGACTATTTGCTATTCTAAAAAAAATATTATTTGAGCTGTTAATTTCCAGTCACACTCTCCCTAAATAATGCTTTCTCAATGTATTGAAATTGTAAATAATTACTGTATTTTTTAAAATAGGACTGAATATTTTTATGATATTTATTTAGGTAATTGTTAATGGTTATAAAGTAACAGTATGCAATTTTCTTTCTAATAATCTTGCATTTTATTACTATTTTTATTCTACATGCATCCTTTTGCTGCTGTTCAATATGGAATCATTTTTAAATAACACATTTTATAACTATTGTTGATAATTAAAAATACAGTTCACTTTTTGTGTGTTAAATATCTGACAAACTTGTTCAACCTTCTTATTAACTTCATAATTATCTGAAGATATTATTGGGGTACTATATAGGAAAAAAATTATTTTCTGGAAGTAATAGTTGGTTACTTTCCTTTTTGATTTTTTATTTTATTTTCCTAAATTTTATTTGTTTTTTTTGTTCTTTCTTTTTCTTTCTTATTTTTTTTTGTTAAGACTATACACTATAAAACCTATTCTCAGCACTATAATGTATTAATATATTTGAACCTCAATTTTTTTGGTGATACAGCATGTTGTCTATGCAACTATTCTGATATTAAGAGTAAATAAATATGAGAAGAAACAATAAGAGTTCATGCTGTATAATAATTTATTTAAAATATTTTTCTTCCTTTACATATGCACAGAAGAATAAAATATTGATTTTTATTTAATTTTAATAGTTGCCCCTAATTCCCCTAGCTTAATAAGATTTTGCTTTTTAGTTTTAAATTATATACTTTTTTAGGATGTTGTAGAGAAAGGGTAGAAAACACACAAGCACACATGTATGCACACACACAGAGATGCACACAAATACACATAGTGACTGGTAAAAGAAGAAAAATTTCCTAAAATTGCCTTTTAAAAATCCAATTAGAAATGTTATGAAGACAAAGTAAAGCAAAATTAGCCTTGAAATATTTTAGCTTAGAAGTATTGATAATTGTCCTCAATTCCTGCCAAATATTTGTATCCAAGGAGAGTGACATAAAATTTGTCTTCTATAAATTAAAGAATGGCAAGGACTGTCACAGGAAAGAAAAATATATGGAAACTAACTTCAATTACACTGACACATTCATTATAAATAGGATCCTTGAGAAAAATCACTGTTACATATTCCTACCTGGGTGAATCATAAGTAAAAATAAAATAAATTTTATGTCCATGGGATTATGAATTGAATTCTGCCAGGTAAATTCCTATGATTTTCTTTGAAGTCAGTTCTCATTAAACTCTTTCTTGGGTCTCTGTCAAAACTTACTACAGTTTGAATTTCACTAATTTAGACAGGTAAGAAAAGAATTTGCAGAAATCATCTGAGCAAAATGCTTTCACAACTTCAGTAATGCTATTGATTGAATCGTTCTGCAATGTATACATAAATCAAACATTATATTGTACCCCATAAATATAAATATTATATTTGTCAGTTTGAAATAAATTACTTAAGTAAAATATAATGAAATCTGAAACTAAAAAGAGAAACATATTTGGAAACTGAAAATATATGGACATTCCAAGTAACAGCAGTTACAACCAACTTTCTTTCTTATTAGTAAGATAACAGTACTGAAGTAGTATGCCATCTATTTCTTTAAAAAATTGTGGGGTTTTGCATGTAAAACTTTATGTTTGCTAAATTAATTTTCTACATTTAATATAACTTTGCTCTAACGTTACCCTCTTTCTGTAGATACACAAAGTTTGGTTTAGAATTTGAAAAACTTCTGCAACTTTGACATGAGGATCCAGTGATGGGTTGATTCTAAGCTTAGAGAAAAGAGCAGAAATAATTTATGAAGAATTGGAAAGTCTGAGTTCTTTTTTTTTTTTTAAGTGAGAAAGTAGGATTTACTGAAAGGACAGAGAAACTCCCACGGTGAGAGAGGACTCGAAGGGGTTTCCCAAGTCTGAGTTCTGTTTTGCTATTTTGAAGATGACTAATGGTATATTCTGATAATCACTTTGTTTCTCTTGATCACATTCCTCCATCTGTGAAAGGAAGGGAATATTGAACTAGAACATCTACGACAAAGCTTTTCTTAAGAATGTTATACCAGTAGTATTGGTTTTAAATGGGCACAATTAAACACTGAATCAATCAGATGAGGCTTAGCCACATAAAATCAAGTACCCAAGATGCAGTAAAAGTGAATCAACCCCTTGCAGCTAGGTGTAATGAAATAAGTAGAGGGCACCAGCTTTTAAATTACTCACTTTTACTGAACCTGATTTTTCTTCTTGGTTTTCCTATATCGCCAGTTCCATAAGACCATCTTGGAGTGGTCTCTTATCTATGAGGTGCCCTCAGTTAAAGACTGTCTAGAATGATGTTTCTCAATAAAGACTCAAAGTCGCATTGAGTAGTCACTATAAGTTGGCTATGGGACCTCTGGCTGGTACATTTGTAAAATAATTGAGATAATAATACCTATTTTGTGGTGTCCTAAGGAGTATACAAGATAGTGCATATAAAGTGTGTGCTCAGTAAGCATTAGTCACTATTGTAATTATAATAATGATTATTATTATTTACCAGTATGCTTATTAAAACTCAGATTTCTTGGCTTCATCTCCATCAGAACCTGGAAATACAGTTTTAGTACAAAGAGAGAGCTATGTTGGGGCTTCGTGTTCAGAATCATTAATCACCACTAATTATCTCTTTTTCATAGCATTGGGACTAGTGGTTTTATGCAAAATGATAAATGGAATATTTTCTCTAATCAAACTGGAATTCTACTCCAGACTCTAAGGGTGGACTTTAATAAGATTTTTTTACTTCTCTCGGGTATGCCACTTTAAATTAAAAAAACTAATTCTTGGGGATCATAGTATGAAAAGAACAAGTTAGTATATGGAATATGCCTCACAGAACTCCTCTCCCATTCCCCATTCAAATCATATCACAACCATACTTACCACTTTTTTTTTTCTAGTATTGGTGACTTGGTTTCATTTTGGTGTGAGATAGCTTATTGTGCTGAAATAAGTATCCTATAGCCAGTGCTGCCAGTGAAGACAATTTAAGCAGGCTGGTTGGAAGGTAGCCCCCTTTTAGAGAAGTTCAGTCATTTTTAAATATCTTTCTGAAATAGGAAAAAGTATAATAAGGATGGAATCATATCATGTTCAATCAGCAATTTTTATTATTACCTAAAGTTACTGAGTGATAAGGCAACTTCACTGAATCAGGTAGAGAAATACGTTGAGAAAATCATTTTTCTTTCTCATGGTTGGTCTTCTGAGATCCTTTGCAGAATAAAAATACCTTCAGTTGTGTACACAAAGCAAAAAAAAAATATGGCCCAGGCAGAGACTCATGGGTAACAACTCTTGTAAAAAGGTGAATTGGCAGGAATCAGATATGATTGCATTGATCTATAGACCAATCTGAATAGAATTGGCATCTAAAAAGTATCAAGTCTCTCAAATCATAAAATGTGTATAAACTTCCATGTATGTAGGTTTTCTTAAATCTCTCTAATGTTTTATGTAGGAGTATGGCATTATAAAAAAAATCGAAGTTTTCAAATATTCTGTTAGATTTATTCCTAGGTATTTGATATTTTAAAGTAATATTTAACATAGTATAATATTAATATTATCTTTTCTGGTTTCTTGCTACTAGCAGACTGAAACAAAAGTACTTTTGCTATACTATCTTTGTATCCAGCTATCATGGTGTATTCACATATTAAGTTTATTTCTTTGTTTGTTTGCAGATTCCTTTGGATTTTCTACGTATACAATTTTCTTTTTTTTTTAACGTATTTTGTATTTTAAAATTGTGGGGTACAGTTAAGGGTTAGGTATATAAATATGCATCGTTCAGGCACCCTTGTTAAGGGGTGTCCCCCCGTCCCCAGACAGATATTGACTACCATTAATCCCACCACCCTTGCCCTCCCTGTCCCCACCACTGTGGTTCCTTTTCTTATAGTATTATGATAGATGTTCTTATAGATTCCCACCACTGTCGTTCCTTTTCTTATAGTATTACAATAGATGTTCAAGGTCCACTTATGAGTGAGAACATGTGATACTCAGATCTTTGTTGCTGTGAAAGATCACTCAGTATTATAGACTCTAGTTCCATCCAGGTTACTGCGAAATTCATGATTTTGTTCTTTTTTATGGCTGCATAGTATTCCATCATGTATATGTACCACATTTTTTTAATCCAGTCCTCTTTTGATGGACAGCATGGTTGGTTCCAGGTTCTTGCTATTGTGAACAATGCTGTGATAAACATACATGTGCAGGTATCTTTTTTATAGAGTGATTTGAGTTCTCCAGGGTATATTCCCAGTA
>CAUYQG010055066.1:0-42309 GCA_963574415.1 Tarsius wallacei | reverse complement strand
CCTTCCAAGTAGCTGGAACTACAGGCGCGCGCTACCACGCCCGGCTAATGTTTTGATTTATTGTAGAGATGAGGTCTCGCTTGCCCAGGCGGGTCTCGAACCCGCGGGCTCAGGCAATCCACTCACCTCAGCCTCCCAAAGCGCGGGATTACAGGCTGAGCCACTGAGCCCGGCTCATAAAATACTTTTCAATCCCACTGCAAGATGAAAAGCATAGCCCAGTTAAAACATTTTTTTGTTTCAATATCTACACAACATTGAACACAAAAGAAAGGCCTAAATTTACATTTCAACCTTTGTAGGAAAAAATTGCTTCCAGGATTCCTTTTCTTTTATCAAGGTGTTCTCTTCCTAGATGAGTCCACCCATAATATCGGGGACTTTTACATAGTAACTAAGTTTGAGATCATGCCTCTTTATTGCTAGTGTTGTTTGTAAAGACGTCTACTCATTTTATGAGGTTATTTATGGGCTCATTCTTTCATTAATTCCCCGTCTCTCTTCCAGAAAGACTTTAAAGTGCTTTGTGAGAATGAATAAATAACCTGAGGCCACATAACAGGCAAGAGCAGAGCCAAGGATATGTGGTTCAGTCTCTGACTTTTCTGTTTTGAGTCTAGACCACCTCTGATCCTTTACCAAAGAACCACTTACTATGAGACCTATTAATCTTAAAGAGTCTTTGCTGCAGAAAGAGAGGAATGTAAAATAAACACACTTTTTAAATTAGCCTATCTATCTAAATATACATATATAGTACTTAGAACAGTGCCTGACACATAGTGTTGTATAAACTAGTTGAATAGAGAAATAACAAATAAACACAGTATAACACAAATTGCATTTGCTTCAACTGATACTTCAAACTTACCATGATAAGTTCCCTCCCTGCTGTATCACAAAGCTTCTTTTCTTTTCCTGGAAGACAAAATGAAAAATAAGTAATCAAAAGGAGTAAAGAAAGCAGAGGTAAACAACCTTCCCACTCTTGCCCACCCTGTTGAATGCCAGTGATGGTGTTTTCAGTTTTGGCTTGTTTGCTTTGGCTAGTGTGCCATACACAACTGTTTGTGAGAATTTATACTGCCCGCCTCCCTCACTGGTTTATCAGTTCTCACTCCACATAGCCCTATGACATATCTAAGAGGAGGGGGCAAAACTGGTACATCCCTCTGAAAAGCCTGGAATCCTTACTCTGTCCTATCACCTATGTAGCCAGGATCTCCTCCTACCTGTTTCACTTTGGATATGGCAAGTCAAAGGATTTATCTCTGAATCTTTTTCTGAAGTTCTAAGATAGGTTCTAGCAGCCTCAAAAAAGATGTTGAAATGAAGCCAGACCCATGAATTCTCTCTAGGGACATAAAGAGGGACCAGAGAAAGGGCCATGGAGTTGCAGATGCAGAATTGGAGTTATAGAGAATTCTTCAGAATTCTGAGAAGGTTGTGGGCTCCAGAAGTTCTCGCTCCAAAATTCCGGAAGCACTTTTGCCCAGACAAAGCTTTCTTCTGTGACAGATAAAATAAGGGTTTCTCTGTCTAGCCCAGTTTCCATAGCTACACTGTGGCTGGTGCTCTGGGAAAGGGGGTGTGAGAGGATGGAGGAGAGAAAAAAAGGAAAGAGAAAACTGAAGTGGCTCAGACCAGAGCTATATCAGAATTCTCTATACATTCCTCTCTTACTTAACATGTTAGGTCGTGACATTGAGGGATTTGTTCTAAAAGTAGAAAGAAATTGTTTTCAAAATATCACACCTCTCCTGTCATAGCCAAACCCACATTTTTCAAATGCACTATTGTTGGGTGACAATTCGTTTCAAGTATGTGTTTTTAATGGCAACAGAAAATACAGACACATGAACACTCTTTGAAGACATTGGCTCTTCATTGAGATAAGTGTATGTATGACATGTTGTGGTGTGGCTGTGAAAAGAAGACAAAGCCAAATAACTCAGATCCAACATCTTGATCTAAGAGATTATCTCATCCTCCCTTTCCACCCTGTTAAGGTTTAGATGAGCTCACTCTCATACAAATCTAAGGTTAATAAAAAATAGAAGGAGAAAGTCCCAGTCACGAGTCCTTCTAGCCATAACCCTAGATTGGAGTATGGTATTGTGGTAGCATGCCTTAGCATGACTCCAGTGAGTGCAAATTAATTCGTTTGGCTTTGGGGTGGAAATATGAGTTGTTTCCCAAGAAATTATTATCCACGGTTTATCACAGGATAGAGAAAAAAAACCAACAGAAACAAACTAAAAAACTAACAGCCCCAGGAATAAGACCACTTAATGTATAGTATGGGGGCCAGAGGGAAAAGGGAACCTACCTTGGTGCCTTCTCAGACAGCAGAACAGGAAGAAACATGCGGTGGCGAGTAGAAACAATCCCCCCAAAGTAAGCAAACTATAAAGGATCCATGATCTGTTTGCCGACTCGTCCTTGGAGGGTCGTCCTGAGGCATTGGTTACATCTGGAATGTCAGTCAATGCAAAATAGAGTTAGGGAATCTGAGATATATAGGATCAGCAGCACCCCTCTGCGTTGTCAGAAACTGAATAAACGGTATTCCAAGCTAATGCCTCTCTTACAACCCCTTCAGAGACATTCTCTGAGAATCCCAGGCCTCGTGCCCTCAGCCACCTCTTGCCCTCAGTCACCTCTTGCTTTATTTCTGAGCACATGTGGTACTCTTCAATAATTTATCTTTTGAAAAAATCATTAATTTTGCTGGGGTTAATCCCCCATAGATCAATCTCCACAAGAGTTCTTAAAAAATACTTCACCAAGCCTTTATATCTCTGTTTACTGTATCTAATTTAACTCTCATACGCATCACCTAAGAAAAGTAGGGAAGACATTGTCTCCAACCAGACTTGAGAAGAGGTTCTAAGAATTGCTCAAAGTCAAGCATCTAGTGAGTAGCAGTGGGAACTCAAGCCAACATGGCTTCTGACATGAAATTCAAGTTCCTTCAGCACAATGCCCTTTCCTTGTCTCATAACTCATTGGTATCTCCAAATACCTAACACTTTTGGTATCCCCAAGTATGCTCTGCTTGTCATACAGCCAATGCTTATAACTACTGATCAGCGTTAACATGTATTAAGGCCCAGTTTGTCCACAGTTGGTTGCAGCTTATTAGTGAGTTGTGAAACACGTTAATAGTTCACAAATAGCATTTTTTAAAAAGTTAAGGCCGGGTTCATGGCTCAGCCTGTAATCCCAGCACTTTGGGAGGCCATAGCAAGTGAATTGTCTGAGCCCGCGGGTTTGAGACCAGTAGTGCGCGCCTGTATTTCTGGCTACTTGGAAGGCTGAGGCGGAAGGATCGCCGGAGCCCAGCAGGTCGAGGCTGCGGTGGCCAGGAGCCACTGTACTCCAGCCTGGGTGACAGGAGTGAGACTCCAACTCAAAAAAAAAAAAAAGTTAAAACAGAATGGGCAACATCCAAATGCGTCACACACACTAGAACAGTGGTTCTCAAGCGGGACAATTTTACCCCCAGGGAATATGTGGCTTTGTCTGGAAACATTGGCAGTTGTCCCAAGAGCAGAGAAGGGAGGCTAGCAACTGGTGGGTAGAGATCAGGGATTCTGCTAAACACCCTACGTTGCACAGGATGCAACACCCTCTCACAGCAGCAAAGAATTATTCAGCCCAAAAAATGTCAATGGAGAAAGTCTGCCTTGAGGTAATTATGGTTTTATAAAACATTTTCAATCTGTGTGTGTATTATGGGTTCTGATGTCAGATCTATTATTTATTTTGAGTTGCTGTTAACGCCCTATGAAAAATACCAGAGTAAGATACTCTATTATAATGTCTGTGATCTTGTTTTCCTAGATGGTTGGTTTTGGAGTAATAATGATCGGAGACAACTGAAACTGGACAAAAAGTGATTAGGTAGTTCAGAGTGGTAATAAATGCTGTACTGTTCATGCTGCAGCTGCTGTTTTGATTGGGTGAGCAGCCAAATCATTGCCTAGAGTGTCAGACACAGTTAGCTGCCTGTGGGAGGAGGGACCTGGATAGGAATGGAGACTAAGGTTCCCACAACAGATAACCCAACACAAACACACCCACTCAACTGAGAAGATTCTACTTCTATTCCTTCTCCAACCACCAAACAAACTACTGTCCTTAATTTTATCTGATTAATTTGATACTTACTTATTAGAGGGAGTTCTGAGTTATTTTGAGTTTGTTCTGAAATAGAGAAACAAGATAAAGAATTGAAACTGTTTGAGAAAACATTGAGGGTGTACACTTGGGTGTGTCAAAAACTGGAGCTTGTCTTGGAGAGGATTCCAGCATTTGCACAGTAACAGAGAATACAATAATCCAGATAAAAATCAGTTTGTATAATTTGTGGATCACTGCCTCAAGACCATAGACACAAAGTAAATCCCTGGGTTTATTCTGAAGCTCACTGGAAGACTTTGCACCATAAGACTTTACAACATAAACTTCATCTGCTTTGGTTGCCTTTTCCCCATTCCTTAAGTATAAGGACACAATACAACCTGTATGACTCCTGTGGCACCTGAAATAACAAGATACACATTCAGCAGGTGCTCCAAGTCAGGGTAGAAGGCCACAAGGAAAGGATGTTTCTGGTGATATTCTGGGTGCTCATTCTGAAACAAAGATTGTGCCTGTCACTTCCTGCCCTCCCACTTTACACCCACTTTCCTGCACATATAATGACATTTTGTGAAGTTCCTAATCAGAAACTGACGAGGGAAGGTTGGGAAGAATGGAGTTGCAGGCTAATGTGTGTTTCAGTGACAGTTCTCCAGCTTTATTTTTTTCCCTAGGACTTTGCTTTGTTTTGTGAAGTGCTTTTCTTCATTCTGGAAGAATATTGCTTTCTCAAGAGCATCCAAGTCCCCACTCTGTCACAGACCTGTTCTTAAATAAACCAATTCTTAACTTGAACATAAAAACAGCTAAGAAGAGTCAGATGCAAAAACAGAAAGTTTTGAATATTCCTTCAGAAAAATATTTCAAAGGAGGAAAATAAAAATGTTTTTTAGCGTACCTCCAAAATTCATTTACGAAAAGCATGGTCCCAAACATAATTCCAGAATATACTTTTCTTTTCACTTCATAATTACTTTTTTGAACACTCTCAGATCCAGAAGGAAAAGGAATTTTTTCTTGACCCTTTCCCTGTTATTTTTGTTTTCACATTTCACTAAAGGAAAATCCATACCCAATTTAAATTTAAGCTAATTCTTAAATAATTAATTTGAGTTTTGTGAAGAAGCAGAAAACAAACCAAAGAAATATGACACAATCATGCCTTCCACAACATTATAATCTTTTATGGGACTTAAAAGATATTTCCACATATTACTATAGTGAAAGGAAATATGTGATAAATGAAAGTCACAGACCTTAACTGGCATAAAAATTGGTAGAAAAGAGAGATCGCATCCCTAGGGTGATCATGGAAGACTTCTTTAAGAATTTGGGATAAGAGCTGAGCTTGGAAGGAGGGGTAGAATTTTGATAGGAGGAAACAGATGAATGGGTGCCCTACAAATGGAGAGAGTGGCATAGGAAGGGCCAGGGTGGAGACATGGCAATGGCAAGTAGGGCTGTTAGGCTGGAGATGAGAGGTTCTTCATGGAATCCAGAAACAATCCAGCAAGGTGGATGGAAATGAATCGTGGAAGCCCTTGAATGCTAGTTAACAAACATGAGCCCAATATTGTGAGCACTGGAGACACTCTGAAAAGGAATGGCATTATGAAAGAAGTGTATTAGGCTAATTAAGTGTATTAGGAAGGTATTTGGCTGAAATGGACTAAAATGGAGGAACACTAAACATAAGTTCAGTCATAGATTCAACTGGAATCATTTAAACGGAAGATAATGAAGGTGTTAGATATTCATAGAAGCTATAGGAAGGAACACATCACAGGGTGGAATATTGCTGACAAACAAGAGTGGGAGACCAAAGCAAAGTCTCTGGGATTTTCCAATAGGTGTCAGAAGCATTAATTAACAAAGTGATAAGAAAGGGAGTGGAAAAAAAGGGAGGGGTAGGTAAGTAGGAAACTAGGAGAGTAGAAATCTTCAGAAGGAAACTTACAAGGCCCTTTGTGTCTCCTTATTTAGTTCTTAGACTTTCTCTTTCACCATTTCATTCTTCCCACTCTTTGTTGCAATCTGACACTAACAAAACCCCTCAGGGCACAAGGTTTAAGAGGAAATGCTGTTTCCCTTCCCCTGAAGTTGAGCCTTTCCTTCCACAAAATAGATACTGTTGATCCTAATCTCAGCCCCTACTTGATTTATAGAACAGGCACCTTTATGCACTTTACAAACTGTAAACCATCTTTAGTGGTTATGGAATGACCCAAATACAGGATAGAGGACAAACTGTAATACTACTTTTGTGTTACAAGCAATTATTAGCTTGCCTCTGACCTTGACTTAATTCCTCCCTCTTGTATAGAGGTAGACTGGTTCCTACAAAGAAAAACTAAATTACACAAGAAGGTTTCTCTTCCAAGGAAGGTGGGCTTAATGCTTCAAAATTTAATTTAATTTTACATTATATTAATATATTATATAAATGATTCAATTACATTGAATTATTTATTCAATGGTATGATTCATGTCATCCCCAAAATAATGTTTTACAAATTTTATTTTTATAAACTATTTTGCCACCTTATAAAGTAATAGTTCTAGCTGGGCATGGTGGTATACACCTGGAGTTCCAGTTAATTGGGAGACTGAGGCGGGAGAATTGTTTGAGCCCAAGAGTTTGAGACTGCAATGAATTATGATTACCCCACTGCACTCCAATTTGGGCAATAGAGCAAGAACCCTATCACTAGAAAATAAAAAGTAAGAAAAAGTAATACTTCCTAAGAATTCAGTATTTTATCTCATTCATATGAATTAATAGTACAATTCTTTCCAGAATGTGTTCATTTCATAGGTCCTCGATATAGGTTTCTCTGGGCTAGTAAGGGCAATTTTTTACTTTGCACAGATTATATTAATTCATTTACAAATAAATATTTAATGAGTCCCTGCCAAGTATCAGATACTGTGCCAACCATTGTACAGAAACAAAGATATTCAAGATACAGCCTCCGAACTGAGGAAGTTTATAAGCTAGTGCATGGATGGTTACAGGTAATTAGCACTGAGCTTGACCCTAAATTTGCAAAAGCAGAGTCTCCAAATCTGCCATCGATTTTGTCTACACTTCTAGGCTTCGTAGTTGAGGGTTGTAGCTAGCACTGAAGTACTGCACATTCTTTTATGGGCCCACTCCTCTCCCTCTATGTATTTTTTTTGTTTTATTCATGTTGGTTTCCACAGCTTAACCTCTACCTGTCCTTCCTCAGCCGTTAGAGCCTATCAAAGCCCTCTGGGGAGCAACAGGGGAGAGAGCTGAAATATGAATATTCCCAGAAATTCATCAGCTAGTTAGATTATTTGTGTGCCATTTGTCCTCTAAGCAAACTGCAAATTATTAGCAAGCGTATAATTGTCTAAGTTCCACAAACACTACTTCAAAGACATATAATTAACAAAAATTAAGAACAGAAAAATGAAAAAATATTAAAACTAGGGACAAAGAATACAGAGCTGTCTACAACTATAGATATCCACATTTTTTCAGTATATCTGTTATCTACTTTTGTTCTTATCAAATAAATTTTGTAATTCCTAAAGTCAAAACCAGTAACTTTTATTATATTTTTCTCGACACTTCTTTACCTCACTCACCCCAAATTACACACACATACACACACACACATGCATGCACATAGCAATCTATGAGGTGTGGCAGACTTCTGATGTGCTACAAGGAGATCAGCCTCTAAAGTAATCACTTGAGAATCTGTATACCCCTCTTCCTAGAAACACGATAAGACCATTAAACAGTCTAAGTGTCGAGAACTCACCTGTCACATAAATGGCTACTGAGTGACTTTCAATGTGGCTAGACAATAATTTTGCAGTACAACGGTATGAGCCATTGTCACTAGGAAGCACTTGTTTGAAATGCAGAACAAAAAATGAAATACTCTTCTCTTTTCTCCAACTTGTATGTTTCTGAAGGCTGTCTTCAAGATCTGAACACTGTGTTCCATTGAGCTTGCACCAAGTCACATTAGGTCTTTTAGCACAGTGTTTTACAGGGCATTTCAGTTCAAAGGAATCTCCCACTAAGACGGAGTATTCAGATTGTCTCTTAATATGAAGTTGTACATCACATAACTCTTCCCCTAAAAGACAAAAACAAAACTAAAATCATATATGTATACATGACTTCAACAGTTTCTGCCAATGATTTATTAAGCATGATTCTGTAATTTTTCTAGAAAAGTTTCTAGTCACTAATCCTCCCAAAGTGGCTGAGGCGGGAGAATTGCTTGAGCCTAGAGGTTCAAGACTAGCCTGGGTAACAAAGCAAGACCCCATCTCCACAAAAAATAGAAGCATTAGCCAGACATGGTGGTGTGTGCCTGTAGTCCCAGCTACTCAAGAGACTGAGGCAGGATTGCTTGAGCCCAGGAGGTCAAGGCTGCAGTGAACTGTAATCATGTCACTGCACTCCAGCTTGGGTGACAGAGCAAAACCCTGTCAAAGAAAGAAATTAAGAAAAAAAGAAAAGGAGGAAGGAAAAAAAGAAAATAAGATGAAACATTTAATCCTCTAAGTCTGTTTTCTGCTGCTATAACAGAATATCTGAGATGGGGTAATTTATGAACAAAAAAAGTTTATTTGTCTTGTGATTCTGGAGGCTGAGAAGTCCAAGAGCATGGTGCCAGTGTCTGGCAAAGACCTTTGTGCTGCATTATCCCATGGCAGAAAGCAGAAGGTGGAAAGGAGCACACAAAACAGAAAGAAAAATGGGGATCAAACTTCATCCTTTTATTAGAAGCCCACTCCTGCAATAAGTAACCCACTTTTACAATAAGGGCATTAATACCATGGCCTACTCACCTCTGGATACTGTTACAACGGGAATTAAACTTCAACATGAGTTTTGGAAGGGACATTCCATAGTATGTCATGCCTGGTTCCCCAAAACTCATGTCCTTTTCACACACAAAATGCATTCATTCCACCTCATTAACCCCAAAAGTCTTAACTCATTTCAGCATCAATTCAAAAATCCACAGTCCAGAGTCTCATATAAGTCAGAAATAGGTGAGGCTCAGGGTGTGATTCACCTCCTGCTGTGAGTCTGTGAAATAAAAATAAGTTCTCTACTTCCAAAACACAATGATGAGACAGGAATAAGGTAGATATTTGCATTCCAAAAGGGAGAACTAGGTAAAAAAGAAGGGAGTAACAAGCCCCAAGTAAGTCCAAAACCATGTTTTGGCTCTCACAGGTTGAAGACTCAAGCCTGCAGCTCTCCCAGACTAATGCCTTAGGTTGGTAGCTCTACAGTTCAGTGGTCTCAGTGGCAGTCCTACTCTGATGACTCCCCTAGGCATTTCCCTAGTGAGGACACTCTGTGGCAGCTCCAACCTCACATTTCTGCTTGGCATTGTCCTAATAGGAGTTCTCTATGGTGACTCTGCCACTACAACAAGTTTTTTCCTGGGCTTTTAGGCTGTCAGCAACATCCTTTGAAATCTAGCTAGAGATAGCTATGCACACACAGCTCTTCCATTTTGCTAGCTTGCAGACTTAACAAGTGAGTTCCAGCAAACTTACCAATTGTACCTTCTGAAGCAGTGGAAAGAGCTGTACCTGAGCTCACTTGAGCCAAAACTAGAACAGCCCAGGAGCTTTGTGCCAAAATGCAGGGAGCAGACACCCAAGGTAGCTCTGGGCAGCAAGATTTCAGAGGGCATTCTGGTTTCCCCTAAAACCATTTTGCCTTCCTAGAGCTCTGAGCCTGTGATGGAAGTGGGAGGCCTCAAAGATTTTTGAAATGCTTTCAGGGTCTTTTTCTCACTTCCTTGATGAATAGTACTTGACTCCCACCTGGCCATATTGATCCCTTTAACAAATGGCTGCTTGGCCATAATCTTAGTATTTTCTCCCAAACATGCCTTTTTACTTTTTACATGGCTAGGTTTAGAATTTTCCAAATCTTTCTATTTTGCTTCTCTTTTAATCATAAATTCTATCTTAAGTCATTTTTTTCCCTCTTGCATCTCACTGTATGTGGTTAAAAGTAGACACATAGCAGCCTGAATGTTTTGCTGCTTAGGTACTTCTTCTGCCAGACATACTAAGTCATTGCTCTAAAATTCTGCACTCCATGACATCCTAAGATATAGATGCAACTTCGCCAAAGTATTTTCAATAAGGATGGCCTTTACTCCAATTTCCAATACCTTGTTTTTCATTTCCACTGGAGGCCTCATCAAAATGAACTCTGCTGTCCATATTTCTACCAACATTCTGCTTATAACCACTTAAGTAATCTCTAAGAAGATTCAGACTTTCCCTGCAGCTCTCTTCTTCTTCTGAGCCCTCAGCAAGATCTCCCTTCATGGCAATTTAGACTTTTTCTAGCCTGCTCCCAAATCTTCCAGCCTCTGCCCATCACTTATTTCAAAAGCCACTTTCACATTTTCAGGAAATTGTTATAGCAACTTCTCTAATTCTGAGTACCAATTTTCTGTTTTAGTCCATTTTTTGCTACTATAATAAAATACCTGAGACCGAGTAACTTATAAACAATAGAAGTTTATCTGGCTCACAGTTCTGGAGGGTGGGAAGTCCTAGAGAATAGCACCAGCATCTGACTAGTGTCTTTGTGCTATGTTATGCCATGGCAGAAAGCAAAAAGGGGAAGGGATTGTATGAGACAGAGAAAAAAAATGGGAGCCAAACTTCATCCATTTATCAGAAGCCCACTCCCACAATAAGGGATTAATCCATTTATGAGGACACAACCCTCATGACTTAACCACCATGAAAGGTTCCACCTCTTAATCCTGTTATAGTGGCTATTAAATTTCAGCATGAAGGCCAGGCACATTGGCTCACATCTATAATCCCAGCACTTTGGGAGGATGAGGTGAGAAGATTGCCTGAGCCCAGGGGGTTGAGACCTGCCTGGGCAACTTGGTGAGACTTCATCTCTACAATAAATAAAGAAAAATTAGCTGGATATGGTGGCAAATGTCTGTAGTTCCAGCTACTTGGAAGGCTGAAGTGGAAGTCTTACCTGAGCCCAGCAGGTTAAGGCTGCAGTGGCCATGAGCATGCCACTACACTGAAGCCTGGGTGACAGAGTGAAACTCCAACTCAAAAGAAAAAAAAATTTCAGCCTGAGTTTTAGAGGGCATATTCAAGCCATTGCATCTTACAACAAATATAACATATGTTTTTATCACCCTTGTTTTATAGGTGAGGAAACTGAAGTAGTGGTAAAGAACTTGCTTGCAGCAATATGCTAATAATTAACAGAATTAACATAGAAACTCATACTAAAATTCCATTGTGCTATAATTTACAAACTATTACTCTGTATTGCTTCTTGAGCAGTTATCACATTTCTCTATTACTAGTTCTGATATATTCAAATAAGTGAAAGACAGGAGTTTTTGTAGACAACCATGTCCTACAGTACTTGCACTAGGAATTCTCTTTCTTGCTTTTCAGTGACTTTAATGCTGCCTTGCACTTTTTCCCATGACTTTTTCCATGTAGTAAGCATGCAAGTCAAGATAACCATCAGGAGACAGGATGATCTGAGATAATGTAAATTTTTTTGTTTCTCCAGGTGAAAGGAGGAATAGGGATCTGTCTCTGTTGGATGCTCCACCTATCGACTCAACACACTGGAAACATTCCTTCCTTTGTTTTGGGGAAGAGATCTTTTTCCTGAAAATAGGTCTTCCTCTTTTTTTCTTTGAACCTCCAGTTAGTAATTGTCAAGTATATATAAAACCTGTAGCACAGAAAATTTTTTATGTTGTTAATTAAGTTATACTATTGTTAACTTATCATTAAAGTACTTATCTTGTAACCTCAACATCTAAAATATAACCTAGAATCAAGATACATAAAAATAAATCTCTAAGCAGACAAAATAGATATTTTAAGATCCAAAATTTATCCTATCCTATACATAATTATTACCGTCCCATTATCGTTTCCTAATTAGCCCAGCAGTCATAATTGTGTTATATAATACAGACTACTAATTATGTTCATAATAAGATAAACAATAAAACTTTAAATTCTGTTTAACTTCAACGATTTTTTTGAAACAAAGCATACGATCTGTTTTGCAAATAATTTCATCAGAATGATTACTTTAAAAAATGTTTTGGCCTCCAAAGTAGCAATTTCAATTACTTAGAATATACATTTATGTGGAACTATTTATCCTCAGATAATTACTGGGCTGATGTTGTTCCATGCATAAAAGGATCATAAGAAATGGCATATATTTACAACAACCTCTTAAAAACCTTTTCACATCAATTATATTGTATAACTGAGGTATGTATGATACATATATAAATTATGGAATATTCTACTAGGGGTCTGACTCCCTGAGCTGGTGAAACAAAATAACTAAAACAGGCAAAGATTCTCTTTGGTTAAGCACTTTGCAGTGATTTATGTCTTTTTGCTTTTCCAGTAGGGTTAAGGTTAAGCACGTGATTCTAAAAGTATTTTCTCCTCAAGTTCTTTTCCTTCCACCTTTATAGTTCTTTCTTAGCCTTTCTTTCTATGTGTTGCATTACTCTTTCACTCGGCAATATATCTAATTCATTTCCTTCATTGATTCATTTTACTCATCTTCAAGCATTCTTCTGAATGGATTCACAGAATCGTATGATATAATGACATAATAAACATAACTGTAATTATAGCAAAACTCTCTTTAAAGATGGAGACAGCTAAGGGCCTTGCCTGTGATCACACAGCTCACACAGCTAATCAGATGCTAAACTAGGGAGGCAAATTTTGGTCCCAAGTTTCACATACATGTCTACCTAGAACAATGTTCCACTTTATTTCCACACACTTGCTATGTAAAGATTCCCATTGTTAAGCTATTTCCTAACACCTAATAAACCTTTTAGTGTAATTCTTGCTCAAAGCTCATAAACCTCTGCTCATAGTAGTAAAAACTCGACTGAGTTTCCAGGAACCAGACTGAGACAAAACACCTGCAGCTAATTTTTAAGCCCTCTTAATATTTATTTATTTATAACTGCTTTAAGACCTCAAACAAGGTCACTTCAAGACTTCCTAATTCAGTTGCTTCCAAAAACTCAAAAATTAAAATGAAAGTAAACTGAAAGATAAGTTATGAGGATGAGGTTTGTAAAAAATTGAAGAGAAAGGGTAAGATAATTCACCAAAAGGAAGTACCTAGCAATACAACACCTGAATGTGGTTAGACTTATGACAAAAGAGCAGGGAGGCCAGAGGCAGAAAGGCCAAGTGAAACGCTTGTTTCCAAAGTCCGTTCCTCTCCCTAAAGTTAATAAACCCTCTCAGCATCTTAACTTCCCTTTTCATCTTCTTGGATAAGTCAATAATAGTTTATGGAACCTGTAACTCTGTACCAGAACTGTGAAAAACAAGATGGATCTTTTGACCACAGGAGCTTAACATTTAATTGGTAACAATGAGGGCACTTTTTTCTTTTTTTTAAGTTGGAGTCTCACTCTGTCACCCAGACTGGAGTGCAGTGGCATGCTCCCATCCATCACAGCCTCGACCTGCGGGGCTCCGGCAATCCTTCCACCTCAGCCTTCCAAGTAGCCAGAACTACAGGCGCGCGCTACCACACCTGGTTAATTTTTTAAAATTTTTTAATTTGTCGTAGAAACGAGGTCTCACCAAGTTGCCCGGGTGGGTCTCAAACCCATGGGCTCAGGCAATTCACTCGCCTCGGCCTCCCAAAGTGCTGGGATTACAGGCTGAACCACGGAGCCTGGCCAGGAGGGCACCTTTAAAGAATAAATGTACTCTCTACCTCTCCTTTCCTTTACATTTACCTGCGCTGAAAGCAGGTCTTGAAGGATGTTATAGGCTAGCTGTTGGGGGCATATGAATGAATTAGACCAGATGCCTGCCTTTGTGGAGCTTTCCTTCTAATGGAAATAAAGATATATATGATGATTGGGAGACTGAAATAACCCTGTAAAGAGTTACAAACCACTTTATATGGGTGTGCAGAGGATCAAATTCAGCTGAGGCTACTGGAGCAAAGCTTCATGGAAAGGTTATTTAGGAGCTGAACCTCAGAAATTGAGTAGTCCTTTGACAATCAGAGCAATGAATGGCACAAGAGAGGTATTTTAAGACTGAGGAAATGGAAGGACAAAATCTTAGGGTCCAGGAGTCTCATGGCAGATTTAGGGAATTGATGGCTTTCTTGGACCATAGTTTTTTGAAATACTGACATGGAGACCACTGCTTGTTTCAGAATAAATAGAATAAGCATTGAATGAGGGACGTTTAAACTTTGCTTATCTGCCATTATAAAATATAGTGCCTAATTTAGGGGGGATATTTATAAAGGGATGGAAATAGCTAAAAATGTTTCACATTCTAACACATTGTACAAAGTTGAGATTGTCAACCAGTTGTCACTGGATCTCAATCTCTTCAAAATAAGATGAAAGAATTGAACTACAAAACTAGAAAAGTTATTACCCGCCATTCCCCCACCCCACAAATACCACTTCACCTCCCACAACCACTTCTAGTCCATTATTTCTGTTTCTATTACAATACCTTACTTTTCCAATTAGTCATAGAGCAGTCGCCTGATGGTAGTAGCCCAACTGGACATCCCTTCACGTTCTAGCGTTCTGTGACTATATGCTTAGAGGAGTTCACGAAGTGGGCTAGGGGTGGAGAGAAGAGCTAGCTATTTGTCCTGGCTACATCGATGATTTGCAGTGGGATTATGGAAACATCACTGCAGTTGGATCATACTGTAATGGATCGTTCACAATCATGTTGAATTGTATAGGAATTTTTCTTGAATGGAAGAATGAAAAGATGATGAATGTAGATTTGCAGATAGGCATTAAGCATCACCAAGAGTGCTCTCTGTGTGCACAAACAAGCTATTTTACTTATCTCTCAGAGACTAAAAATGATGTTTGTACTGTAAGGGCAAACTCAAGTGATTCTGAGCATTATGAATTTACTCTCAAAATGAACACAAGTAGCTGGATTGGTCAGCTTTATACCTGGGAAGTTCTCTGAGTTGACTTGCATGTAGAATGCAATGTGTATCAAAGGATAAGTACTCCAAATATGCTAACTTAAAACTTACATATTAGCCAGGCTCGGTGGCTCAGCCTGTAATCCCGCGCTTTGGGAGGCCGAGGTGAGTGAATTGCCTGAGCTCGCAGGTTCAAGACCCGCCTGGGCAACTTGGCGAGACCTCATCTCTACAGTAAATCAAAAAAATTAGCCGGGCGTGGTAGCGTATACCTGGCTGCTTGGAAGGCTGAGGCGGAAGCATCGCCGGAGCCCGGCAGGTGAAGGCTGCAGTGGCCAGGAGCGGCCACTGCACTCCAGTCTGGGCGACAGAGCGAGACTCCAACTCAAAAACAAAAACAAAAAAAACTTACATATTAAAACTCAACCGTAACCATAGCAACTGTTTAGAACTTAGACCAAAAATATTTGGGGGAGGGGAAATATTTTCCCATTGACATTGTTTAGAATTGCTAAGTCATAGTGATAATTAAAAGTAGACCAACTTTTAGTCTTTTTTAAAAATCCAGTACATATTATTGTCTATACCTAGGGGTGTGCACATGCCACTGCCCATGACAACTTAGTAACATGACAGTTTCTAATGCAAAGAAGAGGCAGAAATAGTCTTACATCACTCTTCAATTTTGCCATTAGATTTTTATTTGATTATCTTGGACGTAATGTAATCCCTCAGAGCTTTCAGATTCCCAAGAGGAAGACAGTCCTCCTGGCTGGGTCCGTCATGAAAGGCTCCATGGAGGAGGATGAATCTCTTTCTGTTTCCAATCCCATCCTGAAACAAACTTGGTCATCCTCCTATTGTCACAGTATAATACCATCATCTGCCTAATCACATTGGCTAGCACCTGGGAGCCATCTTGGTCTCCTTCCATTTCACTGTCCCATTCCATCAGTCACCAAGTTAAATTCATTCATTATCCAAAACATCTTCCAAGTGTGTTTCCATGACAGTGCCTTAATTTAGATCTCACTCTTTTTCATGTGGATTAATGTCACAGCCTACCCATTGGTCTCCTCCATTCCAAACTTGGCCTTATTTCGCCTCTCCCCACCTCAATCCATTGTTTTCATCACTGTTCCAGTTTGCATTCCATTTTTTTTTTTAGAAAGCAGGAATTGTTGAGAGGACAGAAAAGCTCCCACAGCAGGAGGGGACCCAAGGAGATTGCCCTACAGTTTGCATTCTTAAAATGAAAATCTAATTGCAAGATTGTTGGTTTATGTCTAAAACCCTTCAGAGACTCCAGAATGCCTGAAGGAATATGTCCAGACTTCACCAAATGGTATTTAACTCCTGCACCCTTCTTCAAACTCACCCCCGACTCCTATTCCAGCAACCAAGACCATTTTTCCTTCTCTGTAACCATCCCTGCTCTGTAACAAATGTCCCATGCTATTTTGCTATTTTGTGTGACGTGCATCACTCTGTTACAACTACATATGTGTTTACAGGTTTGTCTTCTATCTGGTCTGCCACCTCTTTAATGATATGGTATTTATCTCTACAAGAGGAGATGGCCTTAGAAAAGTATAAAGGTAAAAAGGCATGATGTGCCCTGAGATAGAATAGAAAAAGGTTCATCAGGTAAAGAATCCCCTGTTACAGTTCTTACCAGTTGTTTCTGTGCATTTGGGTTGCAGAGCAGGAAGAGCTAAGCCCTTAGAGAGGTGGGCTAAAAGGGATTGAGGTGAAGAATGTGCAGGTCAACATAACACACAGTGGTTAAAGTTATAACCACTAAAGAAAAACTAGACCTTATAAGTACTCAGTGTCGGAAGACCTGATTTTTGTCCACTCAAGGGCGATGCTAAAAATATTTAACAAGTGACATTCCACGGCCAACCAGCTACCCAGACCAGGCAACCAGAAAAAAATGCCAGCCACAAACAACTGCGTAGCTAACAGTTGGATGTTACTATTCAGTAATTAAAACTCAACCCACCCCCATATTCCAGCAACTGAGACCACTTGCCTGCTTTGTAACCATCTCTGCTCTGTAACAAGTGTCCCACGCTATTTTGTGTGACATGCATCACTCTATCACACGCTATTCAGTAACATCTAACTGAACAAGAATAGCTGCATGTATAATGTATGAATATCAGCAGAAGCTGAAAAGAGTAGGTAATCTTCAAAACCTGTTAGCTATTTTTTTAAGTTGTGATTGTGAATCTTTTGTAAAATATCTTTATTTATTTCCTTTTTTTTGAGTTGAGGATCTCACTCTGTTGCCCAGGGTTGAAGTGCAGTGTCACAATCAAGGCTCACTACAAACTTGACCTCCTGGGCTCGGCAATCCTTCCTCCTTGGACTCCTCAATAGTTGGGACAGGCACGTGCCACCACATCTGGCTAATTTTTTGAATTTTGTAAAGACCAGGCCTCACTAGGTTGCCTTTTCCAATCTCAAACTCCGGGCTTAAGCAACCTTCCCACCTTGGCCTCCCATGTGCATGAGCCACTGAGCCTAGCCACTATTTCTTATTTTGAAAGACCACATGCCTTGACTATTACTATTATTGTGAGAAAAATCTTAACTGAATTTCACTATTTATCTATGGAAAAATTCTTACAAATTTATTGAAATTTCAAAATGATTACATTCATTGAAAGAAATGAATGACTATAAGAGTGCAGATTGCCCTAATTTGAGCTAAGGCAGTGTTAGAATTGAACATAGAAATTAAATAAACATCCTCTGGAATTTTCAAAGAGGAAAAAAATAATTAAACAAATAATTTTTGAGAAACTAAAATGATTACTAAAAATATAATATACCAACAATTTTCTGTGACCTCAATCAGTATTTTAGCTTCTATCAGAAGACAATATCATAGAGAAACAACAAAAACTTTAGACACATGCACCGGGGAGGCTATGGAAGAGAGAAGTCTTTAAACTCAGGAGGAAAAAAAGGCCTCCAGAAATGGCTGACGGTACATTCCACCTTACTTTAGATGGCTAGAGTGGTGGAGCAGAAGAAAGGGGAGGTGATGACCACCAGAGCAGGGAAATAATTTGCCTTGAAAATCTTGCCCATGCAAATTGGAGTTTAGGGGTCCCATGAGGCAGTGACTTGAGCATAGTCAGGACAAATTCACACACAGCAATAGTGTAACCATACATCAAAGATCCTGGGAGGACATCAACCTGGACACCTTGGGAAATTTCCTGCACAGCATCAGAAAGCCAGAGTGGTGTACTTTCCTATCATAAGCTAGCTGACATACACTCATAAAATAGAAAATGTGGTGACATCAGGTCAGGGAGGGGGAGTTTCACCTCATAGAGAAACCACTAATTTAATGTACTATGTAGTGTTTATTAAATTTATTACTTTAACTCTGTGGTAAACAAACCTACTCCATAAGTCAGATAATCCCAGAAGTACTAGAAATACTTGAAGAAATTGAAATAAGAATGATGCATACACACATATATTAAAATCAGAGGCTCTACTGTAAAAAGTGACCATTGTTGGTTTAAAGAAACCCTGTAACTTATTCTCAGGGGTACAATGAAAACTCACTGAGCCTCAGTCCCTACTGTAAATGCAAGCATATTCACATATAGCTACCCAACAAATAGCACTTAATGTAGTACAGATCACAGACAAAGAAGTAGTAATCAATGGGAGATTTAATTTTTCTTTTTTTTTAAGTTGGATTCTCACTGTGGACAGGCTGGAGTGCAGGGGCACACTCACGGCCACCCCTGTGTCGAACTGCTGGGCTCAGGCGACCCTTCCACCTCAGCCCTCCAAGTAGCTGGAACTACAGGCAGCCGCTACCACACCTGGCAAATTTTTTATTTATTGTAGAGACGAGGTCTCGCGAAGTTGTCCAGGCTGGTCTCAAACCCGCGGACTCAGACAATCCACTAGCCTCAGCCTCCCAACGTGCTGGGATTACAGGCTGAGCCACCAAGTCTGGCCAATTCTTCTTATTCTTTGTGGATATTGTCTGATATTGATCTTTAGACAATTGAAAGAAATGACCTGGTCTAAACACAGACAAAGACACATACACATACATGCACACAATGTAAAGTCCCCTTGGCAAAAATGGAACTGGAAACAATTAACTTCACCCCAAGAATACACAGGGTATAAATCTATATTTATTCCCATTATTTAGAAAAACAAAGACTATGAAAGAAGAAAATTATGAAAATTCTCATAATAATCTTTTACTGCTATTTCCTCTTAAAAATTTCATTCGTACAAAAATATATCTTCTTATATTCATACGTGTAACTTTTCCTCAAGTTTGTTTTCATATGGTATTTGCTTAGCACACTTTGAAGCAATTTCTTTTAGAGTTAGAATTTTTCATAGTATACTATGACTATTTGGGGGGAAAATTTGAAGATTGATTTCTTTGATCAACCTGTATTGAGCAATTTAAGACTTTAAGCCATATATCTCTTGGCTTTAGCTAGTTTGGAATAATTCTGAAACTGTTTATCTGAAACCAGCCATTCTAGTACTTAATATCACTTTTTATAAATTTAGCAAAGCTTGCAAAGTACCCATGCCATTTCCTCTCTTTGAGATATTTATGAATAAGACAAGCAGAGATCTTTAGAGATCATGATGTCAGATAGCAGATAGATAGTTTAAGTCACATTTGGGAGCTCACTTCCTGAATCACTGCTACACATTCATTGCCACTTTCTCACAGGTACATGGCACCTCACATTATCAATGTTCTATTGCCCCATCTTAGATCCATCTTGACAGGAGGAAAAAGGGATATGACTGATATTTTCTTAAGTTCTTATTATATGCTAGGCACTTTTTGGTATCATAGATGTATTGTTTCATTTGATCCTCACAATGATTTTACAAGGCTGTTACTATTATGACCTTTATTTTTAAGTTGACGACTGGGTATTAGAGAAGATAAGCTACTTGCCCAAGGTTACCAGGTGGTAAAAGGAAGAGTTAAAGTCAGGACTTTAACCTAGGCCTGGCTAACTCCAAACACAAGCTCCTACCCAGGAGGATTGTTGTAAAGGTAAATGAGAACATATAGGAAGCATATGCTTGGCAACAATAAATGCCAGATATTGTCATGTCTTCTAACAGAATGAATTTAGGAAAGTGACACAGAAGTTGAGTCATTGTCCAAAGCCATAAAACCTGTGAGAGTCAGAGACAAGATAGAAACCCAGAAGGTCTTTTCCCAAGTGGCTCTGCTCTGAAAAATAAGTTCCTGCTACCAGTATAGGGATCAGCAGCAGTGCATAATAACTGGTATATTCATCAGGAAAACAAACAAGATAAGAGATAGAAAAGGCAGCACATCCCAAGTAAAGATCCCTTCTTTTGTGTGAGAAAGGAAATTCTTTAAAATTATACTAACCAGCAAGGCTGGCCCTGGTCAAAACTAGGAAGTTAAAAAATCTTTGTCTTTGGATAATTTTCCAAGCTTGCTCTTAGGACTTCTTCATCACAGCTCTACAAAGTGACAAATGTCCCCTGTAGTTCTACCCTGTTGGTCACTGACTTTGCTTCTCTAGGCCTGGGGATTCACACACACTTCACTTCTTAGAGCCCTATCCACTCAATGTGACAAGGATGAGTTTCTGGTAGACTGTTAGTTGGCCAATGTGTTATCTCTCTTGAGTAGTAAAATTTGTTGGCCAACTTATTGAGACCCAAAGAACAATGACTCATGTCAACAATTTAGAGAATAGCTGTGATCAAGAGAGACTTTGCCTGGTAAAAGTGGGCTCTGTCCTTCTGAGAGGTGAGGCTCTCTCCACCTTGGTCACAGGGTCTTCAGGAAGAAAGGCAGTGCAGCAAAAGCAAAGAACATCCCTTAGAAGATATTGAAAGCAGCATCAGTGAGATCCTCTAGAATGTTAACACAAACCTATACAAGAATTTCTAAATACTGACTTCAGTGGAAGCGTTGTTACCCGTGGCAATCAAAGTGTGGGTTATGTGCTATAACTGGAAAGGTTTTATGTTATGACTGGAAAAGGAAAGTCCATCTCCACTTTCTTCCCAGATATTCACAACCCTAATACATTCTACTACAAAGATCACACTGAGAGTCAATGGCATTTTCTAAGCCCTTGAATATACTAAACAAAACCTAAGTGGACTGGAGATGTCAATTGTCCCCCAATGTTAATTCTCCTATTCTAATATTATAGGAAAAGATGAAAATGGGCCATGACAACCCAACTAAACTCAAAATACACAAGCCTTCCTTGCAGCCAACTTTTGGACAATGGGTTATCTGTGATGTGTATGAGTTCCAGGTTATGTTCATAAGATGAACATCATTATCAGGAAGGAGGAAAGAGGAGTTAAAGAGTTCTGCCAGCTAAACCTGATGTTTACCTGTGACTGGTTCACACTTTCCTGGTCTCTGTTCAAAATGAATCTCAAATTGTACATGTTTAGATTCTGAGCATACTAAAAAGAACACCCCTGCATGCCTACCCACAGTCATGCACACGCAGTACTTCTTCCATAGAGATAAACATAAAATCAGGGTCCGTAGCCATGAGAGTACACCAGAAAGGTGGGTGACATTGAGCTTATTCTGAGATAAGGAAATTGAGAATATTAGAAAAATGAGGCAAATGGCATATGACACAATTCACTGACACAATGTAACTCAAGTTACATAATTCTCAAACAATATTATCATTTCTTGGCAACTATGGATGATAGTCAATAATAACATCAAGAGTTATTTATAGAAGACTTTAGTCAACCTCAAATGAAAGATTGTCACCCAATGCTACTTTAAGGGAACTATTAAGCGAATCCAATTTGGGACGAAAAGAAAAAAAAGAGCATTAGTTAAACTTGCACAGTACTCAGGGGTCTCCCAGGCTATGTTCTAAGTGTTTTACAGAACTAATGCACTTAATACAACAACCTTATAAGCTCAATACTATCATTTTCCCTTTATTTAGATGAGAGAGACTTTATAGTCATCACAGCACCATTACATGGCAGACATGGGATATTAGTCCAGGCACTCTGGCTCTAGCGTCCCTAATCTTAGCCACTGTACCACACTTCTTCTTTACAAAACAAAGCAAAATGTTGATTTCACTTTCGAGATCTGATTGCAAATGCCTGTGAACATTTTTCTTTCAACAATCTGAACTCTAAGTAAAGGTGGAACTCACTAAAAATAGAAATTAAGTAGGAAAATTCCAGTGAGGCAAGATAAACAGCTTTTGACTTCAACATTACAATAGAGAACATTTTGATAGTGGGACAGAGGAAGCAGCAATAAAATAAAGAACTTATCAGTGATAGAGAAGTCTATTCAAGACTGTAATGTCAGCACAGAGGTTACTTTTTTTCGTGGCTTAATCCCAGAAATCCTGTAGCTGCAGAATGCATTCCTAAACACTTATATAATTTTGTGGCAGGCATTTTTGTAACAATAATGCACAGGAATTTGGCAAAAGACAGACCTCTATCTCTACCATGCCACCATGTGCACTTGTCCAGAGCAAGTTGCTGGAGCCAGAGAAATAAGCCTGATAAAGATACTGTGCTACAAAACCTGAACTTCTTGGAGTGATAGATACACAGCACCATCTGTCTTAGTGTGTCTGTTTGGACCCAAGGATATGGCCAGTTTGTGGCAGAGCAGCACAATCTGTGTGGGATGTAGAGTATAGTGTCTAAAGGCTGATCCATGAACCAGACTGGACCACCACAATAAAGGAGAGAGAGGACATAGGTAAGACCCAAATGAAGACATGACCCTAACCACTGTGTTCTTGAAAGAGCCCGACTATAAGTGTCCTATGGACCAGATTAAGACTGCTCTTTTTTTAATCACAAGAATGAGTGATGAAAGATTACTTACTGTCTTTATTCTAGATCATATGAAGGGGGACCCCTATACCCCCCAAAATGGAATTATTTTTTAGAGGGCAGGCCCCTTATAGTACAGGTTTCCCCCATTAGGTAAGCGTTTTAGGAACCCATCAGCATCAGTGTACTAGCTAGAATTGTTGTAAGAGGCTGCATTCAGCTTCAGTGAATTTTTAGATTCTTTCAATGTGTTAGTCCATTTCATGAAGTGTGATTTACGAGCACATCGGCCCACACCAAGTTGAGTGTTCAGCAGTTTTTGACCAAAAACGACATGAACCTCCCTATTCACCTGATCTCACCCTGAGTGACATTTTTTTGTTTCCCCGTATGAAAAAAAAATCCTTGAAGGGAAACGTTTTTCTGATGTGAACGAGGCGAAACAAAAAATGACAGAAGGCTTAAAAGACATCAAAATTGATGAGTTCAAAAACTGTTTTGAGCAATGGAAAACGCGTCTCAATAGGTGTATTTAAATGGAGAGTACTTTAAGGTGACTGAAGTTTAAACATGTAAGAATAAATATGTAATTTTTTATAAATAAATTCCAGTTTTGAGGGGGTCCCCTCGCATATGTAATGTCAAGAGATATCCATACATTAACTGCAATGCTCCTGCCTACTTGAAGGTGGAATCTTCAACTGATCCTCAACTGAACTAGTGACCCAGGGCCTCAGACAAACGGCCCAGGGTGACAGGACAATGGACAGAGACACTTCCACCTGCAGCCTAGTTCTTGCCAGAATGATCTGCCCCTGAAGAGAAGCTGTTGACACTTTTATTACTTTCATCAGGACTGCAATTGTATGCCAGACACTAAGGGTCTATTTCCCTTTAATTTTTTTTTTTTTTTTTTGAGAAACACAAGAGGCAAACAAGCATATTTTTGTTATAAAGGAACTTAAACAGGATGTTTGTAGAGAACATTACATTTTTTCCAATCTTATAGAGGCAGTCTCACTCCTAGGACAAAGCACATGGATCTCACATTGCTTTGATGTGGGGGGAAAAATCTTCAAAGATTATCTTTAAACAGTTTGAAAATGTGTTACCATAAAAAAAAAACTCAGTAATTAAGTAAATCATAAGAAATTCCCAAGATATAAGGGTTATAATAAATGTGGTTTTAAGAAATGGAGCCATCAACTCTATCTGGGAGAACAAATCTCATCAAATGTTCCTTATCTCAACCTGTATCCTTAACACAATTAATGCTTCAATCCATTATATCAACTGCTATATTAGCCATCTGGCCAGTACTTTGTCCAAACTCTTTTCATTTTATTTTTCAAATAAGTTGATTCACTATATTTATGGCTAAATATTTGAGGCAGGACCTCCCCCAAAATAAACAGAATATTTTTTGGAGGAAGGGTCCCTTGTAGTACAGGCTTCCCCTGCTAGGTAAGTGTTCTAGGAATCAGGGTACTAGCTAATGTTGTTGTAAGAGGCTGAGTTTGGCTTCAGTAAATTTTTTTTTTTTTTTTTTTGAGATTCTTTCCATTCATTTGCCCATTTCTTGATGAGTGGTTTACAAGAACAACCTACCCACACCCTGCTGAGTGTTCAGCCATTTTTTATCCAAAACAGCATGATCCCCGTGTCCCACCCTCTCTCCAATCTCACCTTGGATGTCTTTTTTTAGTTTCCCCAGATGAGAAAAATTCTCAAAGGGAAATGTTTTGCCAATGTGGAAGCGGTGAAACAAACAAACAAACAAAAAGGCAGAAGCACTAAAAGACATCAAAATTGACGAGTTCAAAAACCATTCTGAGCAGTGGAAAAAGGTCTTGATAGGTATATTGCATCAAACAGAGTACTTTGAAGGTGACTGAAGTTCAAACATGTAAGAATAAATGCACAGTTTTTAATATATAAATTCTGGCTTTTATGAGTCCCCCTCTCATATAGCACAGTATATTTTACTTATTTTAACTTTAAAAACTATATGGCTTTAATAAAGTCAAAATTTACTTCTCATTTAATTGAATTTTGTGGGGGTTGGTTTGTGAAAATAATATTAGCAAAAATATCATTAATATTCACTGAGCTTTTATGATGTATACTTACTATGGTAGACACTTTGCCCATATCATCACACTTATAGTTTTCATGATAGACCCATAATTTAGACACAATTATTGTCTCTATTTTCCAAATGAGGAGACTAAGACAAGAGGAGATAAAAGACTTAAGCAAGATCACACGGTAAGTGGCAGAATCGGTAAATTAACCCATTTCTAACAACCACATTCACTTTTGCAAGCACTAAGCTACCTCAAGTTGGGAGGTGAGAAAGAAGTCACACCCCATCCACAATGTGGTATGACACTGAAAATCTTTCTTCTTAATTTAACAAAGAGAAGTTTGTGTATCTTTTAACTTGGAATGAATTATGTTTAAATAATATTTGACTCCAGTTGTGGCTATGTGACTGTAGGCACCTAATGGAAGGTAAAAAATTCAGTCACCCTTGTAAGCATCTAGTTGACTTAATACTACATAAAAATTTTTGGATGACTAAGGTGAGTTTTACCTTACATCTGGTTGTGTGGCATTCTGATGTCATAGAGACAAATCTCAAACCACAAAGTTCTGGAATTGAAGGTGGGCTATCCATAGGACCTCAGTGATCATATTTTCTAACTTAAATCCACAGAACACAAACTGACAATAAGACAGAATATTTGAAACCAGAACCAACTGAAAAATCAGGAATTTCTGCTAGCCATGTATAGGCCTTTCCCCTTTATAATGTGTGGGTTCTTGTGTCAATGTAAGGGAACAAATGTCCTCCTGATAAAGAAGAAATTAATCTTTTATGCTAGCCTAAAATCTGCAGGGGTGGCCAGATATCATTTTTGCAGAACTCAACCTGTTTTCTATGTTCACTTGACAACTGAGTAGGAACCATTCCCTTTCAACAATACAAAAGCAATGATGGAATGGTCTGCTCCTATATTTCTCAGCATTTTCTCATTCATATTCTCAAAGCAGACACCCCACTGAAGCAAGTATAGAGATTTTCTTTAGAGACAAGATTATTCAAGAGTAATCATGGAGCAGGTGTAACCCTGGTTGTCCAATACCCAGCTTACCTAACTGAGCAATACAACACTCTGCTGGACTGTTTCCAAAGAACAAACTATTTACTATCAGTATGACAGTCAGGGCATCTTTACAAGTAATAGTGATAAATTTGTACTTAACTATTAATAACACCTACTCAGTTCTCCTTTTTTTAACCATCAGCACATGTTTAAAAAAAATCATCCAAGCTATGAATACAGTGCCTAAGATTTAGGCAGGTAAATACCACGTTCTAATTTATTTGGTTTATGCCCTATATTGTCTTTGGTAGGCAAATCTAACTGCTGGGTTTCATGTTCTGTTACCTACTCAGCATAAAATCACATCCTACTAAATTCAGCGAGGCAAAACATTGTCTCCAAGATCCCCTGAGAAATAAAACCAGAAATAATCTAAGTAGGTGCCTTACCATGGATGCTCCAGATGTCCAGACGTGGGATTAGCAAGAGGACCCAAAACAATTTCCCAATTCTAAACATGGCAGGCGATATCTTCATTTCCTGAGCATATCAGGGGGGAAAAGCTGTGCAAATAGGGTTACCTTCCTCTTCTGAGTTCTTTAGAGTTAGATCAATTTACTTACCCCAGTGGCATCCGTAAATAAATAAAAAGAGAACTGAGAGGAGGTGGGAGAGGACAGTAGGACGAGCCTGAATAATGTCGTAAAACAAAGTGAACAGAAAGACAATCTGGTACTGTGGTTTTTGCTTCTTGTCAAGTCGGCTGTTCACTTCCAGACATTGATCTGCAAAGCAGCTCAGCCCTTAACTTCTTCCGTTCTGCCATCCTTTTGCCCCACCTTGGGGTTTTTCCTCCATTTAACGTTTAGTGAAATGAACAATTAAACTCTAAAGACATCTATACTGCTGCAATCTTTAGGTTGAGATTTTAATCAAACCAAGGTCAGAAAATTCATGGCAAAAAGTACCTACGGTAGTATACAATTCCTCCTCCTATCTTTTCATAGTTTGAAACTTCTTTTATGTAAAAGATTTTGGTTTTTGAAACTTCTTTTATGTAAAAGAGTTTAGTGGTTTTTTTCCCCCTGAACTTCATGTCACAGTAACATGAGAATGCTTACTGTCATTAAATCAGTGAAGACTTTTCTGAGGTTATGGAGAATATGAGTGGCAGGAAGCACTTCCTCAACAGAAGAGAGGACAGCCGTCTTTAATCTGTAGATACATATCAATGGAATAAGATTGTTGTTAATATTAGCTACATGTTTTCTTTAAAGTTTTGAGCTCGAGATCTTGAATATCAATTAAAGGAAACTTCCCTTTTAAACATTCTTCATGAAGTTGTTGTCTCGATGAAACAAACTAGAAACTAAAGAAAGAAATGGAAAAAGCTCAAGATCAGATAGCTCAGGGCTGCCATGGGACTGTTTTCTCCAAGGCCACCTATGAGAATTAGGTTATAATCACAGAAACTAACAAAATTCAACTACCACTAAGGATTACCAATGAGATATCTAGACTTGTGGTATTTGTGGTCATTGGCAAAAGTTGATTTTGTGAGCCTTTCTGAGTAGAGGCTGATGATTTTCTTTCAAGGCCAAATTTCAATAGATATTTGAGTACATAAGTTTACAAACAGTTGTTATGTTTTCTTTGATTTAAATAGACAATATGCTGTGGTTGGAGATTCAAAGATGCATGACTTGCTGTTGCTGACTTTAAAGAGCTCAGTCAACCAGTATTAAAACTTTCTCACATCAGCCCTTAAACATTCATCTTTTCAACTACACATAGTATAATATAGAGCAAACATATGTAGCCTCTTAGAACTTCTATTACTGATCAGGTAAACATCCTGGGAAATATTTATGCAGCATTTACACAACTTCTTCCTTTTCCCGTGTTTGAGGTAAAGTAAAAATCTGCTGCAGATGCTGAAGCAAGGTTCATTATCTTTTAAAAATAGCTCTGGAGGTCAAAAGCCAGAAACCATGAGCTCAGGATGTCATCCCAAACCAGAGAAAAGTCGTCTTAATGTTTCTTATCTCAGCTTAAAACCTTTATGACTCACTCTTTCAAAGATGTTTTTGTATAAAAAATTCCATGCTAATTAGATAAAATTTGGGGGAAAAAAATCTTATGAAACATCCAGTGTATTTCTAAATGTATGTATGTTTTCTTGCTTTTATCAGCATGCCTAGCTCTTTACTCCTCCACTGCTGGAGTCTTGAGAGCTCCACTGCAGACAAATCCTGCCTCAGAATGTGACTCCTGTAGTTATTCTAATAAGTAAGAACTCAAAGAAGTCAGACTCAGAAGTTCGTTAGCTTAGTGACAAGTCAATCTTTCTTTAAGTTCATATCTTGTCTGGTAATAAAGCTTCTATTATGAACCTATCACAAATGTTGAAAGACAAAAAGCAAATTAGAATTTGGTATCTTGCTCTCTTTTACAAACATCTCAAGGGCTACTTGGAGGGTACATTTTTCAGTTCACTTACAGATTCAGTTGCTTTCATGAAACAGCTAAACTTTCTGCAATATTTTCTCCCTAGGTGATTAGAGAACGAGCAATCACAAAACATGACTCAGTGTCGTAGAAAGGTCTTTCTCTGACATTAGACAATATCAACTCCAAAGAGACGAATCTTCATTCTGGTATTTTTAAACACCCCCCACCAAAACAAAACAAACATTCCATAGCTTCTATCAGAAATATAATCCAACCTTTATAATCTTTGACATTCTTTTACTTACTGTCCTCTTCTCAATAACGTTATTGTTGGCAATTGCTTCTACACATGACTGTACTTTAGAATCAGTCTGCATACATGTTATAAAATGAGTGAAATTTCTGGATTCGCAGGTGATTTTGGTACAGTGGGTTGAACAGATATTTGGAAACCAATTTTGAGTTTTGAGAGGGCATAAACTTTTGAGTCATAAGAGACATGGTATCAAATCTTTGCCACCAACTAGCTGTAGAACCATTAACAGATTGCCTAAACTCTTAGTCTGTGACACAGTGAGGAACTTCTCAGATCTCCCTCTTAGAATATATTTGCACTTAGCTGTGGGCATGCAGTATGCAGAGTACCTCCAGGCATAAACTCCCTCCAGATCTAAAAACAATGATGGGTTTTTATTTGGAAAAGATGTATCCCAAGAGACCCTGTATTGGTAAACCAAAAAGTAATGATGGTGGAAAACGTCTGTTTTCTAATGAAAGTCGTCACTGCATAAAGATTGAATCTCTAAAGAAAGTGTCATAATAACACTTTGATTAGCAGAGGAATGGGGAAAATTAAAAATGGTCTGAATTACAAAAACATTCACAAGGATACATCAGTCATACTGAAAGTTCTCAGAATTGTATATCACTTCTCATGGTTCCATGACCTATGAACTAAAAATCAAGTTATATGAACCCAATATTCCCATGATAATGTTTAAAAAATGTCATAGGCCAGTTATGATTGTTGAGTGAGTTGTTATTTGCAATAATAAAACATGACATAAGGGAGTCTCGCTTTTAGAACAAATGGTCTCCTTAAATGAAACAAGAATATAGTTTGTAGTTCAAATTCTTATATGAGAGTAGTCAATTCTAATTGGCCGATATATGTGGTCTACTTTGATAAAAATAACTGCTATGGTTTGAATGCTAGTGTCCCCCCAAAACTCATATGCTGGAACATAACCCTTAAGGTGATGCTATTTATTTATTTATTATTTAAAAAAATTTTTTTTAGTTGGAGTCTCACTCTGTCACCTAGGCTGGAGTGCAGTGGCACTCTCATGGCCACCACATCCTTGACCTGCTGGGCTCAGGTGATCCTTCCGCCTCAGCCTTCCAAGTAGCTGGAACTATAGGCACATGTCACCATGCCTGGTTAATTTTTTGATTTATTGTAGAGATGAGATCTCACCACATTGCCTAGACTGGTCTCAAACTGGAAACTCAGGCAATTCTTTCACCTTGGCTTCCCAAAGTGCTGGGGTTATAGGCATGAGCCCCCACACCCAGCCTAATAGTATTTTTTAAGAAGTGGGGACTTTTGGAATGTAATTGGGTCATGATATGTATCTGGTAGGACTTTGCTGAAGGCAGCAATCTGTACATGCTAATATTTTGAATTTGTCCTGAGATTTTGGCTAATGTTACAGGCTTAGCCAGCATTGGTTCTGCCATATAAGGATTGTTTGATATAATATAACTAGGTTCGCCAGCTTTCCAGTCTGAAAAATCTAAACTCTCAGTATCTCTCTCCCTACTTTCTTCATGGAGCCAAAGTTACAATTTAGATTGTGAGGTTCTCTGTCCACACCTGGTAAAAATGCCTGTATTTCAGATAACAGAATCATCTCTAGCTAGTTTAATCAGAAATAATTCATTTTAAAGTCCCAGGAAATAAATTTGGATGCTATACGGTGAGAAGTAATACAACAAAAAGAGATGTTCAGTTATTCCGTAGTTGTATTAGCAAAAATCATGCTGCTGCCACTGTGCTCAAAATTTGTGAAGCCAAAGACTAAACCTTCACCATTATTTTTCTAGAAAAAAAAATAACAATACCCCCATGACAGTGCTGTCAGAAAAGACGCCTTATGATGTTCACTTCCATGTTCTAAGTCTCACCCAAAAGAGACTTCAGAAGCTATCACATGCAGAATCCAAATTACAAGGGAATCTGAAGAATGGTTGTTATTAGCTTGCCTGTTTCCAGAGTCCCAGAAGATTTAAGAATATAAAGTTGCTGGAGTAATGGAGTGGCTCTCAAACAAGGATAATTTTGCCTGTAAAAGATATTTGGCAATGTTTGGAGACATTCTTGCTTATCACAGCAAGAGTGGAACTGATACCAGCCTCTAGAGGCCAGAAATACCACTAAATATCCTACAATACACAGGAAAGATCTCACACCCCAAAATCATCGAGCCCAAAATGTCAATGGAGCAGGATTGAGAAACCCTGGTGTAAAGTGAGCCAATCTACTGCACCTACCCAATCTCCCTCCCCAGAATGATAGTTCCTGGTGGCAGTGAAGGTCCTAGGATTCATTTCTGGGCACTCACAAAGCAGATATCCAAACTTTACAGAGTCTTATTTTAAGAACTGAAGAACCACATACACAAACACATACACATACCAAAATAAATTTTTTAAATCTTTATAACAAAGATAAAGGCTGTTTTATGATCATATGACCACCTGAGTTTCAGGCTTCCAGCCCACTTCCCCCTGCCCCTACATAGCTGCATTTTGGTTTTCCATCTCACAGAGGGTAAAGCTAAACTCCTTCCACTGAATGACTTCCAGGGCCTTATGTAACTTGTAATGAAGCTACCTTGGAAGTGGTTTCTCCAGTCCCAGTCAAGCCACCGCAACTGACACCATGTAAACCAGAGGTGGGTTTTTCTTTGCTGAGCCTGTAGAAATTGCAGAAATGTGAATGACTAAATAATTGTTATTTTTATAAGCCACTAAATTTAAAGTGGTTTGTTGCACAGCAATAGATAACCATTAAGATTTCACATTAGTTCACTGCTAAAAAGACTTAAAAGGGACCACTGTAGAAAAATATTTAATAAAAATATAAACTTGTTTTGGAGAAAAGGGGCTTATTTCTGCAACCAGGTTATAGGAAGACAGGCAGTAATATTATTTCTGCAACCAAGTTACAGGGAGGCAGGCTATGTCCAGTAAATAGATGGATGTATTATGTAATAGTATGAGTTGATACTACTGTGTGAATAGTCCTGGTTGGTTGGAGTTCTTGTTAGACTTAGGTTTTATTCTTGGAACATTAATGCATTTTGCACTTGCTTATATGTATAGGGACAATAGTTTAGTGCATGATTAAACATAGATATCTTATGTAAAATTATACATATATAATACTAATACATATTCATGGGGTCGAGCATATAATGCATGAAGTACATAGAGGGCTTGTGTGATTTTTTGAATACTTACATGGTAGTTGAGAGTGATTAGTTGTGTGTAAGTATGCAGGTCAGGGAATAGTTTAAGAAGAATTTCAGCTTTGGGTGCTGATGGTGGGGTGTAAACCTCTTCCTTGAAGTGGGATGTCCTAGGGAGATTGTTTCTCCATTTTTGGTTTACAAGACCAAAGTAATATTTATACTACGAGGGCTATCATTTAAGTGTTTTATTTTCGATTAGGTTGGTTAATGGTATAAGAATGAGGATGATTGAGAAGTACAGAATAGAGGCTGTTTGGCCAATAATGACAAAGGGATGTTCGATGGGTTGGCCTCCAATTCAAGAGTACTAGTAAATCGGCTACTAAGACCCAGAACAGGCATTGACTTAGCAGTTGGAAGATTATACCTCATTGTTTAGATATGTGAAGTATTGGAGTAATCGCTAAGATTGAAATGGAGAGAACTAGGGTAGGACTTCTCCTAGTTTATTAGGAATGAAGCGTAGGATTGCATAGGTGAATAAGAAATATCATTCTGGTTTAATATGGGGTGGTGTGCTTAGGGAGTTGGTGGGGATGTAGTTATCTGGGTCATCTAATAAGTCTGGTGTAAACAGGACTAGCGATATAAGTAGTACTATAAGAAGAATTAGTCCTAGAATGTCTTTAATTGTGTAATAGGGGTGGAATGGAATTTTGTCTGAGTCGGATAAAATTCCTGATAGGTTGTTAGATCCTGTTTCATGGAGGACAAGAAGGTGGACGAGTATGAAAGCAGCAATAAAGAATGATAGGATAAAATGGAAGGTGAAAAATCGTGTCAGGGTAGCTTTATCAACTGAAAAGCCACCTCATATTCATTCAACTAGATTGGTGCCGATGTAAGGAATGGCTGATAGAAGGTTGGTGATGACGGTGGCACCTCAGAAAGATATTTGGCCTCATGGGAGGACGAAGTCCATAAATGCTGTTGCTATGATGGTAAATAGTAGAATAATACCAATATTTCATGTTTCTAGAAAGGTATAGGATCCATAGTATAAGCCTCAGCCTACGTGTATAAATAAGTGAATGAGGAACATGGATGCTCCATTTGTATGTATGTATCGAATGACTCAACCATAATTTACATCTCAGCAGATGTGCGTTACAGAAAAGAATGTGGTTATTGTGTCTGATGCGTAGTGTATGGCTAGGAATAGTCCTCTGACAATTTTAATTGCCAAGCAAACTCCTAAAAGGGAGCCAAAGTTTCATCATGCTGAAATGTTAGAGGGTGCAGGAAGATCGATGAATGAGTGATTAATAATTTTAATGAAGGGGTGGTTTTTTCAGATGTTTGTCATTAGTTCTTATAGTTGAATGATAATGGTGATTTTTCATGTCATTGGTCATGGTTTGAGTCCATGTGAGAATTACGACCTACGTGACGTTAATAAAAGTGTGGTTTTTATAATGGTCTTTGTAGGGTTTTCTTCAAAGCCCTCCCCTATTTATGGGGGCTTGGGGTTGATTATTAGTGGGAGAGTAGGGTGTGGGATTGTACTGAGTTTTGGTGGGGCTTTTATGGGTCTAATAGTGTTTTAAATTTATTTAGATGGAATATTGGTGGTATTTGGGTATATGATGGCTATGGCTACTGAAGAGTATCCAGAGGCTTGGGGGTCAAATACCTCTACTTGAGGAGCCTTGTTCATGGGAGCATTGTTGGAGTTGTTTGTAGTTGCTTGGATAACGGGACATGAAGGGGTGGGGATGATAGTTGAATTTAAGAATTTAGAGAATTGAGTAGTTTTTGAGAATGAGGTGTTTGGTCTTTTTCATGAGGATTCTGTGGGGATTGCAGCTTTATATAATATGGGAGTTGACTAATGCTAGTGGCTGGTTGGTCATTATTTGTCAGTATCTTTATTGTTATCTAGATTACTCATTGGAATTAGAGGGTTAAGCAGGTGACTAACGTAAGAGTGATAAGGAAAGATAAGAAATACAGTTGAATTAAGCCTATTTGGTTGGAAATAATAATAGATGCAGATCTACGGGTTTGGGCTATGTTTTTTGGTATAATTCAGGTCAAATAAGATCTAAGAGTAGGGATGCTGTCTTTTGGCTTACATAGAGGTTTAAAAGGGGGTGTTGACAATGGACTGTGGTTGGGAAAAATGCCAGTAAATTAGAGAATAAGTGGATTTGGGTGGGATGGTTTAATTTAAGGCTATATGTGATGGTGTTAAGCTCTATTGCTAGTGTAAAGCCTAGGATGGTAACGATAAGTGCTATAAATTTTAGATATAAGGGTGTGGTTATTTGGGGGATTGTTATGGGAGTGATGCTATTAGAGATGAGAAACCCCGCAAAAATACTGCTAAGCGTTTGATAGAGTTTGTTAAAAGGGGGTTATTTTCATTAACAGTCACTAGGGCTGAGAAACAGGGTTTACCTAGAAGTACAAAGAAGATAATGTGAGTGCTGTAAGCAGTAGTTAGGGATGTGGCGATTAGCGTGATTAGGAGGGCTCAGGCACTGGTATATGACATGTTGGGGCAGTTTCTATAATAAGGTCTTTGGAGTAGAAGCCTGTAAGGCAGGGCATGCCTGTGAGGGTAAGACTTCCGATGATTAATGAGGAAGAGGTGAAGGGTATAGTTATAAATAGGCCTCCTATTTTTCGAATGTCTTGCTCATAATTTAGGTTATGGATAATAGATCTGGAGCATGTGAATAGCATAGCTTTGAAGAAAGCGTAGGTACATATGTGAAAGAAAGCTAAATAGGGTTGATTAATGCCAATAGTCACTATCATAAGACCTAGTTGGCTTGAGGTGGAAAATGCAACAATTTTTAAAATATTGTTTTGTGTCAATGCACAAATTGCTGTAAATAAGGTGGTAACGGTGCCTAGTCATAATATAGCAGATTGAATTGTTTTATTTATTTCTAAAAGGGGGTAGAATTGGATGAGAAGAAAAATTCCTGCTACAACCAGAGTGCTGGAGTGAAGTAGGGTGGAGATGGGAGTTGGGCCTTCTACGGTTGCTGGAAGTCATGGGTAGAGTTCGAACTGTGCAGATTTTCCTGCTGCTGATGGTAGGAGGCCTATTAGTAGAAGAGTGCTAGAGTTTGAGTTAGGGATAAATATCTGTTGGAATTTTCATGAGTTAGAATATACTAGAAACCATGCTATTGCCAAGACAAAGCCAATGTCCCCAATGTGATTATAGAGAATTGCTTGAAGGGCTACTGTATTGGCATCTATTCATCCATATCATCAGCTAATAAGGAGGAAAGATATAATTCTGACACCTTCTCATCCGATAAATAGTTGAAATAGATTGTTAACAGTTACTAGAATTAGCATTGTGATGAGGAATAGTAGTAGATATTTAAAGAAGTGATTAATGCAGGGATCTGAATGTATATATCATATTGAGAATTCTATAATAGATCATGTAACGAAGAGTGCTACTGACACAAAGATTATGGAGAAGTAATCTACTTTAAAGCTTAGAGAAAATTTTGTGGTTTGGATAGTTATTCAATGTCAGTTAGAGGTAATTATTTCTTGGCCTGTGTGCAGGAACATCAATGTTGGAATAAGGCTAGTTAAGAATGTACAGGCAATGGAATTTTTTACATAGTTGGATAGAGATCATTGTTGTATTTTTTTAGTAACAGTTATGATGGCAGGAAAATGATACATGTGTTGAAGAGGATTAATTTAACTAGAATGTGCTATGTCCCGTATCATTACCAAAATACCTGCTCAAAGGTTGTACAACTTACACAGAATTTATACTCTGTAGCACCCCCCCACACACACCCAAGGCTAAATTAACAAGGGAATGATTCAAGATCTTCTAATAATCCCTTCACACACCCCCAAAGATTGGATTAACAAGGGTATGACTCAAGATCTCCTAATTTGACATTTTAGAGTAACTTTTTAGATTTTACAACCACAAGGACTTTAAATTTTATAGTTCTTTAAGAGGGGGATGGAAAATTATAACAATCAAAAAAGCTACCTTGATACATTTAGATAAATAACTTTGAATCAAACATGAGAAATGTAAAAAACCTCCATTCCCAAAGCCTTGGCCTGTAACATCCCCCACTGTCAGTTGCATTCATGATTTCTATCATGAGGTTGCCAGCTCTTTCTGTTTGAACATTTTGAATGGCCTCTCTCTGTTTTCTTGCATCATGTATAGGTTTGGCCTCAAACTCAGGGACTTTAATTATACAAGATACACAACCCTTAAACAATGCATAAGACAATAATCCACATATTAAAACAGTTATTACTAATTTACCTACACCAGAAAAGATTTAAGCTAGAGGGAATCCACAAATAAGTTAGAAAGCCCTTCCAAAATTCAGAAAGTTAAACAAGTGAAACTCACAAAAACCTTAGGGAAGAAAGCCATAAAGATACAAGTGAAATAAGTAAAATGGAAAACATGCAGGGAGAGAATTAAAAACTCAAAAAAAAAAAAAAGACTTCATCTAAAAGGTAATCTGATGGTCAGGATCTGCTTTAACTAAATGGCTTGCTGTCAAATTTTCTCGAGGCGGCCTTTAATTTGTGTGAACATGTTAACATAGAAACAACAAGAATTAATAGTCATACAAATTTTGCCCTGCTTAACTAGGATGTAACCTAAAGCCATTCTATTGTCTAAAACTACCTTAGCCTAAGAATCTAAAGAAGGTTGTAAATTACTTAAAGATTTTGTGGTTTCATTAGCAATAATTACAAGTGTTTTAGATACATTTCTTAGTATATGTTGGTGGGTCACAACTCTTTACCATGGCAACAAAGTATAAGCAGTAAAATACCTGTCTCCCTCTGGGATTCCTGCTGGGAGATCTTGTGGAAGACAGGTAAACAATTTTAAAGAACTAGTTCAATAAGTTGTTTCAGACACATTATGAACAGACACGGGAACAGCTAGCATTTCCAAAAGACGTTGTCCTGGAAAAGTATCTTTCCACAAACAAACCCCCAGGGTATTCTCCACTGTCCACATATGAATATATAGCCCTCAGGAGCACACTGCATTAATAATCTCTAAGCTGCTGGTCTGGAGGGTGGTCTTCAGTGTCCAGATGGGGTAGGAGCCATTCACTAAAGATCCTCTGGTTTCTTCGGTTTGTCCTTTTTTTGTGTGTGTTGGAGTCTCACTTTGTCGTCCCGGCTGGAACGCCGTGGCACGTTCATGGCCACCCCAGCCTCGACCTGCTGGGCTCCTGCAATTCTTGCACTTCAACCTTTCAAGTAGCCAGAACTACAGACACGCACTACCACATCCGGCTATTTTTAATTTTATTGTAGAGATGAGATCTCACCAAGCTGCCTTGGCTGGTCTCGAACCCACGGGCTCAGGCAATCCACTCTCCTCAGCCTCCCAAAGTGCTGGGATTACAGGCTGAGTCACCAAGCCCAACCAGTCTGTACTTCTTTATCTGTTATATAATGTTATGCCAGAGTCAGGTTGGAAAAAACAACTTTAGTATTTAGGATAATAAAACCCTTTCTGGTGAGTTTTTATCAAGCAATGACTAAAGCAAAGCCTTTAGTTAGGAATTTGAGTAAGAGAAAAAGGCCAGGTTTAGTCCTGGGTCAAGGGTTCACTATTCATTTGGGAAGATGGTGGCGGCAGCAGCATGGTTTTTAAATTTTTCCAACACCCGCCATCCAAGTAAACAGGGCAAATGTACAGCAAAACCAAAAACTCACAAATAACATTCATTTCAAAAAATTAAAAATTACAAAAATATACAGGTAATGAAGTATTCCACAGAGCACAAAATACAAGCAAATGGGGATAAACAACCAAGGCATAAATCTGCATGTATCAGCCTCTATGCAAGAGGAAGTGGAGGGACACACTAGGGCATCCAGCAGGCCTGAAAACAAAAGAACCCCAAAAGTAGCCAAAAGGAACTCAGTGGAGTATATACTGGGTCAAATGGAAAACAGCAACTGAACCTGGGGAGAGTTTGCCTACTCTGTTAGCAATCACAGAAGCCTACTGCAAGAACTGGAGAAACTGGCAAAGTCCAGTTCCCTTGAATTTTCGAAACTGGGCCCATGGCTCCCATCCAGGGCTCGACTCTTCAGTGTTTAGAAATTGCTAGAAGTGACATCAAAGTAGACTAGGACAGGAATAATAAAGATGAAGAAAGGAAAAGGTTTATGAAAAGGGCAGAGAATAAAGCAGTTAAAAAAGCAAGCTACACATTTTTTTAACTCTACAAAAAGAAAAAAACAGAAAACAGTTTTATGAAAATTTTTAAAAAACTACCTTGAGTCATTCCTCCTCTAAAATTTTGGAAAAACTAATTGAGAAACGGAAGTATTGAGGTCAAATCCCATCCAAAGTTATTAAAAGAAAAGATAATAAATAACAAAATAATTTCCCTGCAAACGCCGAAAGCATGCCAGAAAGACATTTCACAGAACAGATTTTTTTTTTTTTTTTTTTTTAGTTGGAGTCTCTCTGTCGCCTAGGCTGGAGTGCAGTGGCATACTCACTGCCAACCCAGCGTCGACCTGCTGGACTCTGGTGGAGATTTTTTTTAAAGCTTTAAAAAATTAAACACAAGACAAAAAAATAATAATAATTTAGAACCTGAAAAATTTTAAATGAAGCAACAATTTAAATAAAATTAGAAATAAAATAAACTCATTTCTTTTTTTAAACTTTATTTTGTTATAAAGATGTGGAGTACAACTCAGGATTACTTACATAAGTAGTCAATGTACAAGTGAAATTTGGGCCTCCAGGTGGTCCTCACTTCCTCTGGTTTAGGACCAGATACCCTTTGTGGTGTTACACCCCTTTCTCTCCCTCCTCTGGCAGTATCTGGCAACTGCCAATCCCTCCCCCTTGTGCTACTGTGATTAAAGTTCAGGTCCCACTTATGAGAGAGAACATGTGGTGTTCGGTTCTTTGTTTCTGTGATAGATCACTAAGTATGATTGCCTCCAGCTCCATCCAATTTGCTGTGAAGTCCATGATTTTGTCTTTCTTTATGGCTGCATAATATTCTATCATGTATATATACCACATTGTACTTATCCAGTCCACTTTCAATGGACAGTAGGGTTGGTTCCATGTTTTTGCTATTGTGAAGAGTGTGGCAATAAAAATGTGCATGTGCAGGTGTCTTTTTTGTAGAACAACCTGTGTTCCTCTGGGTATGTTCCCAGAAGGAGGATTGCTGGATCATAGGGAAGGTCAATTTCTAGTTCCTTTAAAAATTGCCACACAATTTTCTGTAGAGATGGAATTAGTTTGCACTCCCACCAACTGAATAGAAGCATCCCCTTTTCTCTGCACCCATGCCTACATCTGCTGTTTTTTTTATTTATGAATAATGGCCATCCTTATTGGAGTTAGGGTATCTCAATGTGGTTTTGATTTGCATTTCTCTCATGATTAGTGAGGCTGAGTTTTTTTTTCATGTACCTGTTGGCTGCTAATATATCTTCTTTTGAGAAGTGTTTATGTACTCTGCCTGTTTTTTTTTTTTTTTTATAGAGCTATCTGGTTTTTCTTTTCCTTTTGGCTCATTTGAGTACCTTGTAGATCCTGGATGTTAGACCTTTTTCAGATACATAATTAGCAAATATATTTTCGCATTCTGTGGGTTGTCTCACCACTCTTGACGTTTCTTTTGCCATGCAAAAGCTTTTCAGTTTGATGAGGTCCCACTTTGTCTATTTTATCTTTTATGGCATTCACTTTTGGGGATTTGATCAAGAATTGGTTGCCTACTTTGATGTGCATAAGTGGGTTTCCTACATTTTCTTTTCTTTTTTGTTCCTTTTTTGGGGGGGGTCTCACTCTGTTCCCAGGCTGGAATGCCATTGTGGCACACTCATTCCGCCTCATCCTTCCAAGTAGTCGGAACTACAGGTGCGTGCTACCATGCCCAGGTAATTTTTGACTTATTGTAGATGAGGTCTCACCAATTTGCCCAGGCTGGTCTCAAACCCACAGCCTCAGGCAATCCACTTACTTCGGCCTCCCAAAGTGCTGGGATTACAGGCTGAGCCACCAAGCCCTACATTTTCTTTTAAGGTTCTTATGGTTTAAGGTTTTACATTTATGTCTTTGATCGATTTATAGTTTTTTTTTTTACATTGTAATAGGTAGGGGTCCATTCTTCTACATATGGTCAGCCAGTTTCTCCAGGTCTCCTCTCCCCAGTTGTTGTTACTGATGGCTTTGTTGAAGATGAGTTGGTTGAGAAATTGAATTTTTGCTTCCAGAATCTGTCCTGTTCTATTGGTCTACATGCCTCTTCTTGTACCAGTAGCAGGCTGTTTTGATTATTATAGCCTTATAACAGAGTTTAAAGTCTGAAAGCGTAATACCTCCCACTTTGTTCCTTTTGCTGAGGATTGTTTTGGCTATTTGTGCTCTTTTTGTTTCCATGTGAATTTCTGTTCTGTCATTTCCAGCTCTGAGAAGAGTGATGTTGCTAATTTAATGAGTATTGCATTAAACCTATAGATTGCCTTGGGTAGGATGGTCATCTTGAAAATATTGATTCTTCCAATCCATGAGCAAGGGGTGTTTTTCCATTTGTTTGTGTCATATTTGATTTGTTTGAGCAGTGTTTTATAAGCAAGAAGGATCCCAAGAGTGACCTGACACACAAAAAATAATGTCTTGATAAAAATAAAAGGTGGAAATGAGACAACTTTTTAATTCAAAAGAAATGAATGGACAAAAAAAGATTAGAGAGAAAGTAACAAATACTGAAACTAGGCAAAGAAGATGCAATATATGGTTCACAGAAATCCATGATGAGCAAAACCAATGCAGGAGAACAAATACTTAAAAATATAAGAAAAAAAAATTCTGAAATAAAAAATAATGTCATTTTAAGACCACCACGTGTGTGATGTAAAATAAAGTAATTGTGAAATAATCTAATTTTACTAATCCCTAAATCTTTGAGAACCATGATTCTCCATGTGACAGAAAGGAAATATAAATGTAATATGGAGGAAGTTAGTTTAAAGACTCTGGAGAGTTCCTGAATTTGAACTGGAGGTATCAAGTATTTAATCTTGAAATCTTTATCTCTATCTCTCTATCTATCTATCTATCTATCTATCACTCTATCTAATCTATCTATCAACCTACCTATACACACACACACAGAGCAAGGAAATAGATGAATTTTTTTAAATGAAGAAAATACAAGAAATAAAGGGAGAAAGGAAAGGTAGAAGAAAGGCAGAGAGGAAGGAAGGAAAGGAGATCTTTCAGAGCTTAGAAGAGCCTATAAACAATGACCAACCAAGAAGCAATTTGCACCTCTAGCACTCAGATTATAGTATTGACATACCACTTTCCACTTCAAAACAAACAAATAAAAAACAACCAGCGCCTTGTGGAAATGTAGTCTTCAGGTTCTGGGCAGAAAATGTACAAAAGAAACCTGAAATATTTTGTCATACATAGACCAGGGAAACTCTTGAAAGAGTACTGGAATTACATCAAAAGGATTCAGAACAAACTTGAAGAGCCTCCCATTGGCCAAAGAGGGAACACTTGAGCATCTAATTGAATAACAACTGCAATTTATTATAACCCATCAAATGTAGTGGAAGAAGTAAGCAGAGAGAGAGAGAGAGAGAGAGTAGAAAGAATAGTGCCCATCCTTGAAGGGTCAAGAAAAAAGACAATGTCAATTCTAGTTCAGAGTTTTGTCTTCTACACTGGATTGAACAAAGTGATTATTGAATTATAACTGTTTACTGTTGGGAGCCAGCCATGGAGGCCTGCCTGCTGACAAAGTCCAGGGGGCTGAAGACCCCGGGTCGCAAAGCGAACCTGGGCAGCTGAGACCTTTGCTTCTTCTACTTTTGTTATTAGTGCAGCCGAAAAGTTCTGTACAGTCTGAGGATGGAAAGCAAAATTCCACTCATGCCTCCACTACCCCTTGCAAAAAGGCAAGAGGGAATTTATGAAAAAATTACTTTCCTTTCGTTTGAATTCCTCCCTAGGTTTCCATGTCCCTGGCCTTCTGGTATTAGATCATGCAATCACTTGATTAAACATTGTAGTTGGGAAAATTGTAAAAAACCAGAAGGTGCTCGATTTAATGTTTGTCAGGGAACTCACTGGCCTTGCCAGGAAATTATCAATAGAGATTTTAAATATCATGCACAGGTAGATAATCACTTGTAAGATTTTATTTCTTCTGATTAG
>CAUYQG010055058.1:0-17692 GCA_963574415.1 Tarsius wallacei | reverse complement strand
ATACATATATATGATACATACATATTACGGCAAATATATATAAATTTTTTTTTCCCTAGAGAATAAGTCTTGCTATGCTGCCCAGACTGGTCTAGAACTTCCTGGCCTCAAGAGATCCTCTCGCTTCAGCCTCCCAAAATGCTGGGATTACAGGTGTAAGCCACCACACCCAGCTGCTCCTGGATTTTGATAGAACTAGCAGTGAAGTGTGTAGGTGTAGATGTTGGAGATTAATCCTCTACCTTAATTCCACCTGAAGAATGGCCGAGTCTCTCAGGGGCAGGTCTTTGACCTTCTTTCTCCCTTTCTGTGTTTCTAGTTATTATTCTCATCTTTATGTGAAGGCTACCACATTGGATCTCACCTGAGGGCTCAGACTCTTCCTTTCACACTTGACATCTCCACTGGAATGACTCACCAGCATCTCAAAGTAGTCAGACTGTTAATTCCTATTCTTCCTTTCAGCTCACACCCAATAGTTCATCTCTTAGTTCTCTTCTCTCCACAGACATTTCATCATCTACCCAGGCATTAAAGCCAGAGGCCTGGCATTCATCCTTGGCTCTTCCCTCTCCCTCCCAACCACTCTCAACCACTCATGTTGGCAAGTCATCATTTCTATCTCCAAGATGCTTCAAGAATTTGTGCATTTCTGTCTTCCTTCTGCTCTCCCAATGCTCCCAGCCAACATCATCTCTCACCCAGGCTATGGCAATAACCTCTGTATGAGCCTTTCTTTTTCATATTATTTTCCTCTGATCTATACCTTTAAGAGTGTGAGTTACATTATGTCACCCTTCTGTTTAATACTTATCTACAGCTTTCTGTGGTACTGAGGCTTAATCTACGATCTTACTAAGTGGCCCCATGACCTGGCTTTTGCCTGTTTCTTCATGCTTATCCAAGCAATTCTCTCTCTTGCTCAGTAAGACCAATGACATTTAGGTGCTTTCAGCTGTTCAGATGCACCTGAAACACAGCCTCACCCAGGCTCAGCCCCCAAGTGCTGACTCTTTCTTATTATTCGGGTTTCAACCTTACATGCTGTGCCTTCAGAGAGCCCCTTTTTGTCCTTCCTCTCTGGGCCACCCCTTTTTATCCTTATCACTTTATAGAAAATTAATAGTCATCATAGGAGTGATCATGTTTTGTAATCCTATGCTTATGTATGTTTGCTGTTTTGTTGAAATGTTTGAGCACCAGGAGTATTATTGCAATGAGGAACACAATTACCTTCTATCCCTTCCCTGAAATTTCTCTAATCAGAGAAGATTAAAACTCATGTCACAGAAGTAGAGACTGAAAATTAAACAACACACCTAGAGCCCAGACAAACTTTGTCCCAAGCCGTTGCTTGTTCTCAGGTCCCATTCAATTCCCACAGAGAATTATTCACTAACCACTGTCTGAAACTTGGGTCCATTCATTCTCCCAAAAATCATTTACTCCTACATGCCTCCTTTCCTCCTCCCCTATAAAGAAAAATATAAGTACTCCATTGGGTTCTTAGATAATCATTCTCCTGTGATTAAAATAAATGTGTATGCCTTTTCCTGCTATTAATCTGTCTTTTAGCAGTTCATTTTCAGTGAACCTGCAGAGGGTGAAGGGGAAAGTTTTTTCTATTTGCCCCTACAATATACAAGCTGTATCTATTTTGTTCATAATATATACCCAGTAAATGTTCAATAAAAAGCTTGTTGAACAAATTGTATATTCCCACCTTCTAGGAAGACTTCGGGAGTTTTACTAAATGTAATTTGTATTATACATAGTATTTTGTGTTTTGCAAATATACAATTATAACATGGAACACTTTATTGTCCAAAGTAGACATACCCACCAGAGATCTATATTCCGCTGTGCCATCCTCCCCCCAAAACTACCATCACTACTGTCACCAACAACAACCACTGCAAAATCACTGCCACTGGCATCCCCTGAGCAGAGGTCTAAAAGGAGAAGGTTGTTCAATCCCACTAATATAGTCAGGTCAACTTTAGGACCTACTCACTCTTTCATGCTTTGCTACTTTTAGCTAATATGTAATACTTATGTAATCCAGGTATCAGCTGAGTTTACCCTGTTTAGAAAAAAAAAAAATAAACTAAAAATGAGCTTTATAAAAGGCTGATTCCTCAATCCCACATGCAAATACCCTCTCAAGGATCCCTGAGAATTCCCAGGGAACCTGTGCTCTCAGGGCCACCCCAGCTCTAAGGTTCAGGCCCCAGGGACTCCTGATTTTTTCCAAGTGTTTTCCTCTCCCACTTCACATCAATTTACCTGTGGAAATCTGCCTTTCTTTTTCCTCTTTCAGTAATTTTCCCATTTCCCAACTACTTACACAGTATGAGAGCGTTTGGGGTAGCCCCTTTGTCCTTTTGAACCTTTGTTTTATGGGCCTCCCTTTGGACTCATCTCCCCAAACTCCATTCTTCTCACTTTGTCCTGCAGGATAGTTGAGTTCCTCTTAACCAAAGACCCTACCCGTGCTCTGAAAGACAGTAGGCTGTGTAGTCCAGGGACTCAGCAGCACAGGAGAATCATTAAAGGTTTAAAATTTTACACTGTCTCCTTCCTATCAGTCTTGGGAGGGAAAGTAAGTAACAGGGAGATTTATTTCCCACTGACACAATCATGCTACTTTGCGCAGAAAGCAGAAGTATCTATGGCCAGTTTTGTTTATATTTTCAAGTTCTCATTCATTGTTTTAAACTCTACATATTTCTTGAAAGTGTTGAGATTTTAAATATGAAACAGGAATTTTAAAGTATTGGTTTTGCAACTGTACTGTGAAAAAGGGTAACGTGGCAAGAAACTCATTTCTAAGGATCTAAGTTCCCACTATATCTAGACTTTACCTACTTTCATGGAACTTGAACTTTCACCACACTGAGAAAGTGTCAAGTGTTGTTTCTTCTTTTTCAGAAGTCTTATCTAACAGTTCTGATAGGTTGCCTTATCCTTGATTCATTTGGTGATTAATTTCTCTCATTAAAAAAGTTATTATTATTGGCTGGGCACAGTGGCTCAAGCCTGTAATCTCAGCACTTTGGGAGGCCAAGGTGAGGGAATTGCCTGGGAAACTTGGCGAGACCTCATCTATACAATAAATCAAAAAAATTAGCCTATAGCAAACCTGTAGTTCCGGCTACTTGGAAGGTTGAGGTGGAAGGATCTCCTGAGCCCAGCAGGTCAACCCTGGGGTGACTGTGAGCATGCCACTGCACTCCAGCCTGGCGATGGAGTGAGACTCCAACTCAAAGAATATATTTTTAAAATTATATTATTATTATTATTATTATTATTATTATTATTGAGACAAAGTCTTACTTTGTCACCCAGACTGGAGTGGTACGATCATGGCTGACTGCAGCCTTGAACTCCTGAGCTCAAGCAATCCCTCTGCTTCAGCCTCCTGGGTAGCGGGGACTACAGGTGTGCACCATGCCTGGCTAATTTTTTCATTTTTTTGTAGAGACGAGATCTTACTGTGTTGCCCAGGCTGCTCTCAAACTCCTGGGCTTAAGCAGTCCTCCCACCTCAGCCTCCCAAAGTGCTGGAATTACAAGAGTGAGCCATGGTGCCTGGCCTGTTTATATTCTTTTGAATTGCTTCTTTTGCTTAGCATTATATTTGCAGAGGTCCCCCAGTTTAGGCATGGAACTGGAGTTTATTTTCACTACTGTGTGGTATTCCATTTATGACTATCACTATTTACTGTTGATGACAATTTGGGTTATTTGTAGTTTAGGGCTATTATAAACTATTTCTATGATCATTTTTTATACTCGTCTCCTTGTACATATGTGTATGAACTTATCTGGTGTATACACAGAATTGCAGGATCATAGTGCGATGGGCATGGTGGTGTACCACCCAGAATCCTCTTCTAGAAAGGGTTTGCTGCCTCTGTTTCTGAGAATGCTTCAGCCTCTTCTAGAGATTGCCTCTGCTAAAGACAGCTGCCTCACCTAAGATCCTACCTTTCCCAGGGTGGCCCACATCCAATGACCCATTGCAGTAAAGGTATAAAGGCCCAGTCATTGTGACCTAATTTGAGACAATGCTGATGGGTCATTTGAGTTTCAAAGTAGCCCTTGCTGTTGGCTGAGGCCATCTCTCAACTTATATTGTAGCTGGCCCTCTTCCACTTATTTCCACTTCTTTCCTCTTCCTCCTATGGGTTTTGATCCCCAAAATACTTCTTAAACACATTCCCCAACACTAGACTCGGTCTCAGAACCTGCTTCCTGGAGCACCCAAATAGAGACATCTAGCATACATCTATATTCACTTTTACTAGATAATGCTGAAAATCTAGTGATCTGGTGTTTTTCATTAATTTTGGAACTTTTTCAGCCACTGTCTTTTTAAATATTGCCTCTGCCTCATTCTCTTTCTTTTCCTTCCAAAACTCTAATTAAATGGTTAGACCTTCTCACTGCATCATATTTTTCTGTCTTTTCAAGCTACATTTTGGGTAGGTAAAAAGAAACTATCTTCCCATTGATTTGTTTTCTCTTCAGCTCTGCCTACTTTGATGTTAAAGCTATTGATTGAATATTTAGTTTAGGTTACTAAACTTTTGAAGTTTTATTTCTAGAAGAACTGCTTGCTTTTTCTTTCAAATTTGCTGTCCCTTTTTGCTGCCAAAATTGTCAAGTACATCTTTTATTTATTTGAATATAATGAGCATGGTCATTTCATGACCTGTGTCTGACAATTTCAGTCTTTGTGGGTCCGGTTTTGATGGTTCTTATTCATGACTTTTTGTTTTCTTAAATGTATTGTTATCTCTAATTATATTCTGGTCATTCTTTTGGAAAATTACTCACAAAACCTTTTTGAGGTCTAGGACACTGGTACTTATTCACAAGGAAAATTCACTTTTGTGCCTATCATTGTATGTGACACGAATACTCTGGGTAACTTTAACCTAAGGTCAAGGCCTGTGGTTCTTGGATTACTCAGATGATATTACCTTAGGCTGCAAGTGCATACCAGGGTTGATTTACTGAAAATTCACCTGTACTGTAGGAATGTAGAACTTCAGCATCCCAGCTTGAAGTGTGGGGACTACCAGGACCCCAGACCTGGGTAGACCTGGGGTTTTGGTTTTTGGCATCAGCCTTTATCTCCAATCAGAATCACAGCTGTTTCTTGGTCATTGAAAAATGTTCTCTGTGTTGTTGAGTGCTGATCTACCTCTACGGGTACTAACCTTCGTCTAGATTTTGACTCATTTCTCACAGTCACAGAGGAGCTCTTCAAAGCACAGATGCAGAAAACGTTTTAAAATATATTTTACTAAGAAATCTAAATTCTTTAGCTTGTAGGGTTGGTACAAATTACCTAAGTAACCATCACTGGAAGTGGAAATCCTTTAGCAGATGTCACAACCATAACCACAATCACGACACAGGCAATCCATGTGATCAAAGTGGATTTGTCTCTAGTCAAACAAGAAAGTAACAAACAATTGTCTTATATCGCACAGTTCAAGGTATTATATATACATCATATCAGGCAAATATAAGCTAGGTGTTGGGGAGGTTGCCACATACATACCCACATATACATACATTTTGATAACTTGAAAAATCCCACATTTCAGCAATATTATCATGTCAGACTCTGATCATCTGTTCTTATCTAAGTGGGAACTGCTTTCTGTGGTGATGTGGCTTCTGTGCATCAGTTCTTATCAGGCTGAAAAGTATTAGGACAGGTTTGTAAAGACTGAATTGTGTAAAAGAACCATTCATTCATTAGATCCTACTGATATCTTCAGTGTCTATTTCCTGGGCAGTCTTCTCAGTGACACTTTCTTTATGTGTTTCAAAATTTTCTGAAAAAATCCAACTCATAACAATTCATTCTGATTTGATATATTGAGGTCTACTTTTTGTACTGATCTCCTTTAGTTATCTTTTGCCTCCTAGATTCTAGGAATTGATAAAGTTCAACAACCAGAAGCCCAAGACTAGTCTAAGACAAGCAAGAAATATATATATATATACATTTTTTTTTCCTCCATCCAAAACATTTTCCTTTTCAATAATCTTAACAGTTTATTAAAGATGACTTATTGGAACTTATTTCTGTGGATATTCTTGTAGTTAAGAGAGAAAATATGTCTTTTGATGATTTTATTTTATTTTATTTTTATTTTTATTTTTTGAGTTGGAGTCTGGCTCTGTCGCCCAGACTGGAGTGCAGTGGCATGCTCCCGGCCACCGCAGCCTCGACCTGCTGGGCTCCAGCGATCCTTCCGCCTCAGCCTTCCAAGTAGCCGGAACTACAGGTGTGGCGCTACCGCGCGTGACTGATTTTTGATTTATTGTAGAGATGAGGTCTCGCCACGTTGCCCGGGTGGGTCTCGAACCCAGGAGCTCAGGCAATCCACTCACCTCAGCCTCCCAAGGCGCGGGATTACAGGTTGAGCCACCAAGCCCGGCTTTTCGATGATTTTAAAAGAAAATACAGCTGGGATCGGTGGCTCAGCCTGTAATCCTGGGGCTTTGGGAGGCTGAGGTGAGTGGATTGCCTGAACCTGCAGGTTCTAGACCCGCCTGGACAACTTGGCGAGACCTCATCTCTACAATAAATCAGAAAATTAGCCGGGCGTGGTAGCGCGCCTGTAGTTCCGGCTACTCGGAAGGCTGAGGCGGAAGGATCGCCGGAGCCCAGCAGGTCGAGGCTGCGGTGGCTGGGAGCGGCCACTGCACGCCAGTCTGGGTGACAGAGTGAGACTCCAACTTAAAAAAAAAAAAAAAAAGAAAAAGAAAAGAAAAGAAGAAACAGTATTCAGAGGAAAAGCTGTGAGATTTTGAATATATAACCAAAAATTCTGAGACTATTGGAATGAGGTATCTGGGGATTTGACAATAAGGTCTTCTGAACCCTTGTTTATAAATCCTACCAGGAACTTCATGATGTTATTTATTGGAAAATATCATTCTAAAATAAGATAACTGGGTCTACCCATTAGGAGGCTTCTATTGCACCAGAAACATCTTCCTTTTTATTTTCTGCCATAGCTGTGGGTTCATTTTCTTCCTCTTTAGTTTTACCATTTTTAGTTCAACAACTGAATCTTCTGTTGTATCTTCATCTTTTCTAAAATCTTGAGTTACAGACAACAAGTTTCTAGAACACTCTGAATAGAAGGGCAGAGGGGAAACCCAGAAATTGCAGGAGGATGCAAATATAATAGTAAATTTTATATAGTTCAAGTCAAGTCTTTTTCTTATGGTTACTATTTTCGTGTCTTGTTTCAGAAATTCTTCTCCACTCCAAAGTCTTAAAGATATTCTCCTTTTTATTCTAAAACCTTTAAAAATTAGTCTTTCATATTTAGAATTGCGGTGAGAACACTCAACATCCTTTTGGTCTCAATCTCAAGGGACTTCAAGTCTTGACCATTAACTATATAGCTGCATGTGGGTGGTATTTTTTTCCACCCACCCATAGTTAGACTATATCAGATTAAGAAAGTTTCTACTCCAAATTTACTGAGAGATGAATGGAAAATTTATCAAACACATCTGCATTAAAATGATTTTATGGTTTTGTTCATTGGCTTGTAAATATGACAAAAACATTGATTAGCCCTGCATTCCTGGAATAATCTCAACTTGGCCAAGATGTAGTATATTTCATTTATTGCTGAATCATATTATTAAAATTTTGTTTAGGGGTTTTGTATCTATGTTTAGAGGAAGTTGAATCTATCATTTTTGTTTCTTTTAATTCCTTGTTCATGTTTTGTTATCAAGGTTGTTATAGTCTTTATGAGTTGAGATGGTGTTCTCTCTTTATCTATTAATGGGAAGTATTTGAGAATGTTTAGCAATATTTTCTCTGTGACTGCTTGGTAGAACTCCATGAAAATATTTGGACTTGGAGTTTTTTTCTCTTTTAGGAAAATCTTTGCCTACTGATTCAACTTATGTAATGGTTTTATATAAATTTTCTAATATATTGTCATAATATTCTCATACCATTGGCCAAATGACAGTAGCATCGGTAGCAATGCCTTCTTTTGCATTCCTGATATTTGTTATTTGTGCTTTCTTTTTTTCTTGATCAATTTTACCAGGGGTTTTCAATCAGTCTTTACTAATAACCAACTTTGGTGTTCATGTTTCTCCCTGTTGAATGCTTGTTGTCCTTTTTCTTAATATTTACTTCTTTCTACTATCTTAGGTTTTATTTGGCTGTTCTTTTTCTGATATCTTGAAACTGATTTTTAATTCATTAATTTTTAAGGTATTTTTTAATCTAATATATATATTTAAGACTTTAAATGACCCTCTAAATAAAATACATTAGTGTTATTCCATATCTTTTCCAATATGTAATAATTTTATATTTTCATTTTGAAATGTTTCCTATTAAGATATCTTCTTTGATTTTTTTTTCATTTATCTTTCCATTACTAATTTCTAGCTTAATTGCACTGCAGTCAGAGATCATTATCTATTGAACCTTTGAAATGTGTTGAGAGTTATTTTCTGGCCCAATGTATGGTCAACTTTTTTTGTTTGTTTTGTTTTTGAGTTGGAGTCTCACTCTGTCACCCAAACTGAAGTGCAGTGCATGCTCATGGTCACCACAGCCTCGACCAGCAGTGCTCAGGCGATCCTTCCGCTTCAGCCTTCCAAGTAGCTGGAACCTTAGGCATGTGCCATCATGCCTGGCTGATTTTTAAAACATTTATCATAGAGGCGAGGTCTCACCAAGTTGTCAAGGCTGATCTCAAACCCCTGGACTCAGGCAATCCTCTCACCTTGGCCTCCCAAAGTGCTGGGCTTACATGCATGAGCCACTGCGCCCAGCCTTATATGGTCAACTTTTATGAATGTTTTGAGTTACTTAACAAGAATATGTTTTCTGTAGTTGTTTGATGCAATGTTCTGAACATATCCATTTGATCACCTTTGTCAATTGCCTTGTTTAAATCTATATCCTTACTGATTTTTTTCTTTATTCTGTTATTACTGAGGAGGATGTGTTAAGATCTTCCACTGTGATTGTGAACTTGTACATTTCTCTTGAAAGTCTGTCTTGATGGCCTATAATCTAAGTGCATACATTTAAAATTATGGTTTCCCAGTGAAGTAAATGTTGTTGTTATAAAGTTACCATTTTTATTATGAACAATATTTTTGCCTTAACTTCTCTTTCATCTGATAGTAAGTAATATAGCTATGATGCATGACATAACTTTCAATCTTTCTATATTCTGATGTTTTAGATGTATCTTTTATAAACAACCTGTTTGGACTTTAAAAAAATTATTGGCCTTTACCCAGAGCATTTAGTCCATTTATATTCAACACGATTATTCTTGTTGCTGTTAAAAATTGTTGTATTCTTGTTGTCTTTCTGAAAGTCTTTTTTCTCTAGTTGCTTTTAAGAGTTCATATTTGATTGTAAATGGCATGAGTTTTTTTCTTTCTTTTTTTTTTAAACACAGAATTTACTGGATCTCAGAGTAAAAATGTGCTGTCTACATAGTTTACTTGTAAGTACGAAGCCTGAAGTAACCTATAGTTTTGCATTTAATACAGGCCCTGATTTGCTTGTATTATTATCAGGATCAATTATGAAATAAAGGTTTGGTACATCCTCTTTGTCATGTTTAATCTCTTAGCAGTTGTGTTTAATGTCATTAAAAAGAAATAAAAGTTCTTATCAAGAAATAAATAATTTACCTGGCTTCTTGGATCTGTAAGTTTGGTATTTTTCATCAGTTTTAAGACAATCTCACACTCTGTCTTTTCAAATAATATTGTCACAATCTCTTTGAACCAAATGATCAAATGTGTATCAGACATTCTCACTGTGCTTTATATTTTTCTTGGTCTTTCTTCTATGTTTTCATTTTTTGGTTTCTCCTTGTCCCATTCTAGGTGTTTTATTCCAACTTATCTCCCAGTGGCATTAATTTTTTTCTTTAAGTAGTCTAACTTGCTAGTCAACCCATCCATTAAGTTCTTTTTTTTTTTTTTTTTTTGAGTTGGAGTCTCACTCTGTCGCCCAGACTGGAGTGCAGTGGCTACTCCCGGCCACTGCAGCCTCAATCTGCTGGGCTCCAGCGATCCTTCCGCCTCAGCCTTCCAAGTAACTGGAACTACAGGCGCGCGCTACCATGCCCAGCTGATTTTTGATTTATTGTAGAGATGAGGTCTCGCCAAGTTGCCCAGGCGGGTCTCAAACTTCACGGGCTCAGGCAATCCACTCACCTCAGCCTCCCAAAGCACAGGATTACAGGCTGAGCCACCGAGCCCGGCCATTAAGTTCTTAATGCTATTATTTTTCTGTTCTAGAGGTTTTATTTTTTCATATTGTCTATGTTACTTTTTATTCTTCCCTGTAGCTTATAGAGTTATGTGTTTGTCTTTTCTTCTATAAACATAGTAATCATAGTTGTTTTATCTTCTGAATCTGATAATTCCAATATTTAGAGTCTTTGGGCATCTGAATTTATTTATTTATTTTTGAGTTGGAGTCTCACTCTGTCGCCCAGGCTGGAGGGCAGTGGCATGTTCCCGGCCACTGCAACCTCGATCTGCTGGGCACAGTGATCCTTCTGCCTTAGTTTCCAAGTAACTGGAACTACAGGTGTGCCACCAAGCCCAGCTATGAATTTATTTTAAAATTGATTCTGCTGTTTCTTGCTCAAGATGTGGTGTTCTTCAGATACCTGGTGCATTTTGCTGGTAATATCCAATATTATTTGTATATTGGTAATTGTTTATACTAGGCAACTGGGATATTTTCAGGCAGAACAACCTTATTCTAAGCTCAAATTTGAGGTAAATTCCATCAAAATAATATAAAGCCCTTGAGGGCTCATTTAGGATTCACACTTCCCTAAAAAAGTAGTCTTGGGGTCCCAGCTTATCAGACTTCCCATTGTGTGTGGACCTGGGCCTTGATCCCTGAAGACATAAGAATGGAAATTCAAATGTGAAGGTACTGGCAAATATAATCAGGAAAAATGCAGCTTTTGTACTTACTTTTCCTCTGTGAGTTCATGTTTTTCCTTCAGTTTTGGCCTGGAAATTTCTTACTATATTTTCAGCTCAATAATTTTAAATGGACTTTAAAAAATACTATTAAGTGATCTGAATGGTTTTCTGCTGATGATTGTTTCAAGTGACCTGATTCACCATTAGCAGAAATTTGAATTCCTCATATTTTTGTAAGTAAATTTTTCCTTTTTCAAGACTTATAACAAATCTGGAGGTTGTTTTGTTTTGTTAAGTACTGTTGCTCAGGCTGGAGTACAATGTTGCATTCACAGCTCACTGCAGCCTTGAATTCTTGGGCTCAGGCAGTCCTTCTGCCTCAGCCTCCCAAGTAGCTGGGATTACAAGTGTGAGTGAGCCACTGTGGCCCACTGAAGTTTTAAGGATGATCAATATCAATGGTCAGGATTCTGTAGATCAATTTATTTTATTTTGTAATGTTATTTTTTTTTGAGACCTTACAGATACTTTTGACAAATTTATCTCCTTTCCCCAGTGACCCCATTTTGACCAAGAGAGATCATTTAATTTGCAACCTTTCTTGTTCTTATTTGCAGACGCTGATGAATGGCAAGAATCAGAGGAAGAGGTCGAACACATCTCCTTCTCCCATACCCGCTATCCTGAGAAGGAAATGGTTACGAGGTCGCAGGAATTTTATGAACTTCTCAATAAGAGACGGTCAGTCAGGTTCATAAGTAATGAGCAAATCCCAATGGAAGTCATTGATAATGTCATCAAAACAGCAGGTTTGTAATTGCATATTGGGTCTTTGAGAATGTGAGTTTCCTTATTAATGTGACTTCAACATCATGAATAAAACCTTACCCAAGTGTTCAGTGACTGCCAGAAACACAATGATTTCTACTTTCCACATTTTGGCCATTACAAACTTCTTGGAAGCAGATGTGACAATAGTTCAAAACTTGTGAAATTGTTCAGTTTAATGAGTTTTTATTAAAAAACAAGATTTCTGAACGCATCATTATACATTAAAAGAGAAACATCTTCTTCCTTTCCCCACCCCTTTAAAACATACCAGACACAGACACATTCATATAGTCATACATTTGTCTTTTTGGAAGTAAATTTCTTATTTTTTTATTATTTTAGATTCAGGGGTATATGTGCAGGTTTGTTACATGGGTATACAAAGGGGACCCCAAAAAACTCCAGAATTTATTTATTTTTAAAAAGTGTATTTATTCTTACATGTTGAAACTTCAGTCACCTTCAAAGTACTCTTCATATGATGCAATACACCTGTCAAGATGTATTGCACCTATCAAGACTGTATTTCCACTGCTCAAAACAGTTTTTGAATTCGTCAATTTTGAGGCCTTTTAGTGCTTCTGCCATTTGTTTCACTTCTTCCACATCAGCAAAACGTTTCCCTTTGAGGATTTTTTTTTCATCAGGGAAACAAAAAAACGTCGCTCAGGGCAATATCTGGTGAATAAGGAAGGTGGAGCATGGGACCATTGCCAGTTTGGGTCAAAAACTGCTGAACCCTCAGTGCGGTGCTGGTGGTTGCGTTGTCATGGTGGAAGAACCAGCCACTTGTTTGCCACAACTTGGGATGTTTCTTCTACAAATCACAACGCAACCTTCTCAAAACTCCCAGATAAAAACTTTGGTTGATCGTTTGATCTGGGGGAACAAATTCTGAATGTACTACAAGGGGCCTGCCCTCCAAAAATAATTCCGGAGTTTTGGGTCCCCCTTTCTATTATGTGATGGTGCGGTTTGGATTTCCATTGAACCAGTCACCAAAATAGTAAGCGTGGTAAGCAACAGGTAGTTTTTCAACTCTTGCTCTCCTCCCTCCCCCACCCCTTTAGGAATCCCCAGAGTCTGCTGTTCCCATCATTATGTTCGTGTATACCTAGTGTTTAGCTCTCACTAACAAGTGAGAACATGTGGTATCTGTGGTTTTCCGGTTCTGCATTGATTTGCATAGGATAGTGGCCTCCAGCTACATCCATGTTGCTGCAAAGGACATAATTTTTTTTTAATGGCTGCAGTGTATACTATAGTATATATGTACCACATTTTCTTCATCCAATCCACCATCAATGGGCACCTATATTAATTCTGTGTCTTTGCTATTGTGAACAGTGCTGCAATAAACATATGAGTGTAGGTGTCTTTTTGGTAGAAAGACTTATTTTTCTTTGGATATATAATGGGATTGCTGGGTTGAATGGTAAACCTATTTTTAGTTCTTTGTGCAATCTCCAAACTGCTTTCCTTAGAGGCTGAATTAATTTACATTCCCACCAACAGTATATGAGTGTTCCCTTTGCTCTACAATCTCCCCAACATCTGTTGTTTTTTGACTTTCTGATAATAGCATTCTGACTCGTGTGAGGTGGTATCTCATTGCACTTAGCTGATGACTAGTGATGTTAAGCATTTTTTCATAGGTGTGTTGGCCATCTGCATGTCTTCTTTGAGAAGTGTCTGTTCATATTCTTTGCCTACTTTTTAATAAGGTTATTTGTTTTTGTGGGTGGTGGTGGTGGTTCGTTTACATTTCTTGTAGATTCTGAATATTAGTCCTTTGTAGAATGCATAGTTTGCAATATTTTATCCTATTCTGTAGGCTGTCTGATACTCTGTTGATCGTTTCTTTCACTGTGCAGAAGCTCTTTCGTTTAATTAGGTCCCAAATGTCAATTTTTGCTTCTGTTGCATTTGCTTTTGAGAACTTAGTCATCAATTTTTTGCTTAGGTCAATGTCTAGAGGAATATTTCCTAGGTTTTCTTCTGGAATTTTTATAGTTTGAGATTTTACATTTAAGTCTTTAATTCATCTTGAGTTAATTTTTTGATATGGTGAAAGCCCAGCTTCAACCTTCTTCATATGGTTAGCCAGTTTTCCCAGCACCATTTATTGAATAAGCTGTGCTTTCCCCATTGTTTATTTGTGTTGCCTTTGCCAAAGATCAGTTGGTTGTAGGTGTGTGGCTTTGTTTCTGGGTTCTCTATTCTGCTCCATTGCTCTGTGTATCTATTTTTGTACCAGTACCATGCTGTTTTGGTTACTGTAGGCTTGTAGTAAAGTTTGAAGTCAGGTAATGTGATGCCTCTGGCTTTGTTCTTTTTGTTTAGGATTGCTTTGGCTGCTCAGACTTTTTTGGTTCCATATGAAGTTTGAATTTTTTTTTCTAATTGTGTGAAAAATGACATTGGTAACTTGATAAAGATTGTGCTGAATCTGTAGATTGCTTTGGTTAGTATGGAAATTCTAACAATACTGATTCTTCCAGTCCATAAGCATAAAATGTTTTCTCCATTTGTCTGTGTCATCTTTCAGCTTCTTTTGTAGTTCTTGTAAAGATTTCTCACCTCCTTAGTTAGATGTATTCCTGGGTATTTTAATTTTTTTGATGGCTATTGTAAATGGGATTGCATTCTTGATTTTGTTCTCAGTTTGAATGTTATTGTTGTATAGAAATGCTACTAAATTTTCAACATTGATTTTGTATCCTGAAACTTTACTGAAATCATGTATCAGGTCTAGAATCTTTTGGTGGAATCTTTAGGGTTTTCTAGGTATAGAATTATATTGTCTGTGAAGAGATATAGTTTGATTTCTTCTTTTCCTATTTGGATGCATGTATGCCTTTCTCTTGCCTGGCTGCTCTGGCTAGGACTTCCAGTACTATGTTGAATAGGAATGATGAGAGCAGACATCCTTCTCTTGTTTCAGTTCTTAGGGGAAATGCTTTCAACTTTTACCCATTCCATATGATGTTGGCTGTGGATTTGTCATAGATGGCTCTTATTATTTTGAGGTATGTTCCTTCAATGCCTAGTTTGTTGAGGGTTTATATCTTGAAGGGATGTTGGATTTTGTCAAATGCTTTTTCTGTCTCTATTGAGGTAATCATATGTTTTTTGCTTTGAATTCTGTTTATGTGGTGAATCAATATCCCTAATGAACATAGATGCAAAAATCCTCAACAAAATATTAGTAAACTGAATCTAGCAGCACATCAAAAAAATGCTCAGTATGACCAAGTGAGCCTTATTACTGAGATGCAAGGGTGATTTAACATACACAATTTTCTTATATAACATACCATAATGCACTAGTATAGTATTCTAATGAACGGACAAAATTTACTCATGTGAATTTGCAAAGTAAACTAAGGCAAGACAAACCCATTTGCAATGCCAATTAATATCTCCATAGAGAGAAAAAAATGAGAGCTACAGGAAAAGGCGAGGAGATACATGAGAAAGCCCTGACAGTCTCCCTTGATAGGAGCCTTATTCCTACATAAATCACATTCATTTGCAGAAATGATTGCATACTCATTGTGAATCCATTGTCCAGCTTAACAGGAAGTGAGAATAAAATATTTCATTTCAGTTAAGGATACAAATGTGCTAGCTTGTTGAGTCCTTTAACTAATTAATAGCAGTTACTAAATTTCTCCTTTATTCGAATATGTTAATTCACTCTATGCAGAAATTTGGGCTTTTGGCTTGTATTACCCAAGTCAATCATGACTTCCAGGGCTGGAAGTGATTTGTGTAGGTTTCATATGATGAATCCAAGTAAGAGCCCCTTGAGAGTCCACATGCCTTACTCCTGCCATAGGAAGGGTGTATTCCATGAAACTCCTCATTAGGTAGGCAGGCAGGAAGGAATAATTGCTTCGGAAAGATCCCACCCATAGGTCACTGTGGTCCACCCTTGGGAGCAGTGGGCCATCCTAGGACTGAGGGACGACACCCAGCTCCATTGCTGGCCCACACCCACACTAGATTCCTGGTGGGAATTCAGCTCCTTGGACAAAGGTGATGCACCAGGAAGCTTTGCCCTGGGACATGGGACCTGACCGCGGTGTGGACTGAGGGTTCCTAAAGTCCCATGGAGTAGAAAGACACATAGCTGTGAGTATTAAGCACCCAGGGCCAAGGATTCCCCAACTCTTATGAGTCCCAACGAGACCACAAACCTCACGGTGTCCCACTCAGAGCTTTGACATAGGCACCAAAAAATATATTAGTTTAGCTGCCTTCTGAGGAGTGTTTTTAAGACCATTTCACCACAGATATTTTGCCTTTTTTTAAAAAATAAGTTTCATGACTTTATCCTTTTTTAAGAATATTAAAACAATGACAGTTGGGAGAATTCTGGCTGTCAGAATTTCTTCTCTGGGTTTCCTTAGTGATTTCAATGCAATTCCTTCAGGATATTTTCTCCATAACTAGAGAAGCGGTGCTAAGTTCCCACAGTCCTAGAACTATCCTGGCCATGGTCTCGATCAGTTGGCTCAGAGACACCAGAAGTGATGATGAGCAGCATGGGGTCAGCAACTTACCAAAGTCCCCCACCAGGCACTTTGTTTTCCATTTTGAACAAGTATGAACTGTTATATTTATTCTTAATGAATAGTTTCGTACTTTCTGCAGTTTTAATTTCTGATCTTAATTGAATGCATGATAGGAACAGCCCCGAGTGGGGCCCACACAGAGCCCTGGACCTTTGTGGTCGTGAAGGACCCGGACGTGAAGCATAAGATTCGTGAAATCATTGAGGAGGAAGAGGAAATAAACTACATGAAAAGAATGGGACAACGATGGGTTACGGACTTGAAGAAACTGAGGTATGAGGGCTGGTGAAGTGAGAGATGTTTGGTTTGAGTTTTTTTTTTTTTTAAGGTTAGAAAATATAGTTTATTTAAAAGACAAATTAGAGAGTGAGAACGAAAGAGATTCACCTCCCCAAGGGAAGGGGGCCAAAGCCAGGAAGCATGGTGACAGCCATAGCTCAAAGAGCACATTGCCACATAAGAATCTAGTAAGGCAATGTCTGCAATGGCCTGGCAATGGCCTGGTTTGGCCTCTTAAAGTGAGATGACCATCACTGCCATTTCCTAGTTTTGTTGTGTTAAAAAGTTTGAATCTGCATCTGGAAGGAATTATGGAAGTCAGACATCGCCCCTGCATCCCCATATGAGTGTTTGGTAAATATACAGGCTCTGACCCAAATAATCACTTAGTAAATAAAACTCCGAGGTCTTCACTTTTCACCCACCTGGAGCATATAAGATTGTGAATTTCTAAAGCTCTTGAGTGAAGTAAAGTACATCTGTTAAAATGATCAGGTCTTCCAAATGATTTTAGTTTTAGGGTAAGATTAGTATATGTGTGGTTTCTGTGAGGTGTTATTAACTTTGTGGGCTTCCTCCTCGAGGAAAGAAGTGGAAGGAATTCCGTGTAACAAGTTTTACTGCAGTGCCTCAAAGGCGATTTCCTTCCTGCCCAACCTCTTCTTAGATTGAACATGAGGGGGAATGGTGGGTCGTGACCTCACAAGATCCTGTGGGAGCCCGCTAGAGTCCTTGGTGCTCAGAATGCTCAGAAGACGTACCAATGTCTCTGACTCTCAGATGCAGGCCTTCAGTGGACAGTTCGGCATCAGCGACTCAACACCTCACTTTGACACAGCCTAAGAAGGGACAATGGGATCGCAGTCATGGAAGTACGGGAGGACTTCTCACCGGGCAGTTAGAGTGGGGTTGATGAGAAAGTGGACTCCTTGGCCTTACTCCTTTTTCATTTGTTTGGCCCCAGAGCACAATTTTCTCCTAAGATAGCTAAATTCTATACAAATCAACATCTCATGG
>CAUYQG010055055.1:0-15361 GCA_963574415.1 Tarsius wallacei | reverse complement strand
TGTGAATGAATCTAAAAAGAACACACACTATATGGCTCCATGTGTGCAACATTCAGAGCAGGCAAAACTCATCTAAGCGGAAGGGCAGGGGGGCGTCCAGACTACCAGTGCCAAGGGACATGGGGATCTCTGTGGGTGACGAGAAAGATCCATATAATGATCATAGGGTGAATTTCTTTCAAGTTCACTGAACAAACACTCGAAGTTGGAGCATTTTATCGTACTTATATAATACCTCAATAATTTTTTTAATTAGTAGGACTAAAGTTTTAATTTTAATTTTTTAAAAAATTTTTATCTTATTTATTTATTTATTTATTTATTTTTATTCTTTAAAATTTATTTTTATTTTTTAATTTTTTTTTTTAAGATTTCTTTTTTTGTTTTGAGTTGGAGTCTCACTCTGTCGCCCAGACTGGAGTGCAATGGCCACTCCCGGCCACTGCAGCCTCGACCTGCCAGGCTCCAGCGATCCTTCCGCCTCAGCCTTCCAAGTAGCTGGAACTACAGGTGCACGCTGCCACGCCTGGCTAATTTTTTAAAAAAGTTTATTGTAGAGATGCGGTCTCGCCAAGTTGCCCAGGTGGGTCTCGAACCCGCAGGCTCAGGCAATCCACTCACCTCAGCCTCCCAAAGCACAGGATTACAGGCTGAGCCACCAAGCCCGGTGTCAGTGTCTTTTCTCATGTTCATCATCGTTTGGTGCCAGAGCTAATGGCCAAACCTCATCTCTACCTTTCCTTGCCCCCACCCTTGACACATTGCCTACTTATCGCTACTCTAACTTTGGCCACCTGGCCATGGCCTGCTTTTCTCACCTTCATGCCTCACTCTTTCCACAGCTTCCTCTGTGGCACTCTACAGTGTTGGCCTATACTTAATGTGTTGTGAGATGTGTACATTTCCTTGAAGTCCTTGAACACTAGCTACTCAGTTGCAATCAGATTTTCCTGGGCCTAGATCTGCTGGCTACACAGCCCTCGCAGGTTACCAACAGCCTAGGCCCTTCTAACAGGCCTTTATAGAGAAGTGAGTTTGAGATCCTGCCTGTCCACTCAATGCTGTACCTCATCCTTGTATCCTTGGTCCTGACAAGGCCTCCTCTATTTTCTGACCTGGCTAGGCACACTGTTGCAGAGGAGACCTTTCCTTACCCTGACCTAAAGCTTCTCATCTTGCCAACAACCCCATGACTCATTCCTGGGTCAGACAGGCATATGTGAGGGGGCTGTTTCCTTCTAGCAAATTTTATGTTTTCTTCACCAGCATTTCTCTGCTTTCAGGTTTTTGCCATGGAACACAGGGTAAGGAGTTACTTTCTGAGCATGGTGTTTCCATAGAAGTGTCACAGGACAGGAATTCCAAGGCAGCTCTCTCCACCCAGAAGACCTGTTCCTGTGACATGTGTGATCTACACTTGGAAGACATATTACACCTGGCTGAACACCAGACAACACATCCCAGGCAGGAAGCATGTGCGTGTAAGGCATATGGAAAAGGGGCTGAGTTCAACGCAAACCTTCCCCAGCAACAAGTACAGCAGAATGTCAACAAATCTATTTGCAGGAAGGAAGGCAGGGTATCATCTGTGCAGACCTGCCAAGATCACACATCAGAGAAGGTTTTCACATACAAAGAAGGCAGGAAGGACCTTGTGGTCACATCAGGCTTTCTGCAGCATGGTATCACTCCCAGAGTGGGGGAGCCAAACAAGAAGCCTGAAGGTGTGGTGGATTGTCACACTGCACAAAAGCATAACAAGTGTAGTGAATTTGGGGATGCTTTTAGTGACAAATCCACACTTGTTCAGCACCAGAGAATTAACACTGGAGAAAGGCCTTATGAGTGCAGCAAATGTGGGATATTCTTTAGCTATGCTGCTGGCCTCACTCAGCACCAGAGAGTTCACAATAAAGGAAAACCTTATGAGTGCTGTGAATGTGGGAAATTCTTTAGCCAACACTCCAGTCTTGTTAAACATCATAGAGTTCACACGGGTGAAAGCCCTCATGTGTGCAGTGACTGTGGGAAATTCTTTAGCCGAAGCTCCAACCTCATTCAACATAAGAGGGTTCACACTGGTGAAAAGCCATATGAGTGCAGCGAATGTGGGAAATTCTTTAGCCAGCGCTCCAACCTCATTCATCATAAGAGGGTTCACACTGGTAGAAGTGCTCATGAGTGCAATGAATGTGGGAAATCCTTCAACTGCAACTCTAGCCTAATTAAACATTGGAGAGTTCACACTGGGGAAAGACCTTATAAGTGCAATGAATGTGGGAAATTCTTTAGCCACATCGCCAGTCTCATTCAACATCAGATAGTTCATACTGGTGAACGGCCTTATGGGTGCAGTGAATGTGGGAAAGCTTTCAGCCGAAGCTCCGACCTTATGAAACATCAGAGAGTTCACACCGGTGAACGGCCTTATGAGTGCAATGAATGTGGGAAATTGTTTAGCCAAAGCTCCAGCCTCAATAGCCATCGGAGACTTCACACTGGTGAACGACCTTATCAGTGCAGTGAATGTGGGAAGTTCTTTAACCAAAGTTCTAGCCTCAATAACCATCGAAGGCTTCACACTGGTGAACGGCCTTATGAATGCAGTGAATGTGGAAAAACCTTCAGACAGAGGTCCAATCTGAGGCAGCACCAGAAAGTTCACAAACCAGATAGGCCTTACAAGTGCAATGAATGTGGGAAAGCCTTCAGCCAAAGACCTACCCTCATCCGGCATCAGAAAATTCACACTAGGGAAAGGAGTGTAGAGAATGTGTTTCCTTCATGTTCAATACAACGGCACATGCCAGAGATAACCTCTGAGAGCAGACTTTATGAGGGAGCTGTCAGGCAGAAGTTGAATCTTGTCCATCCAAATATCCACACTGGGGAGAGTCCCTATGAATGCTAAATATGTTGGAAGCTTTCTGGAGCTAAGCTGCATTTTCTGACCATGGATTTTATCAGAGTTTTGTCACTGCTAGGGTTTGTGACATAAGCCATCTCAGCACTACCCACTAGCAGATCTCCAAAGTATGTGTTCGTCCTCTACTGTGCTCAGGGAAGGCAGGCGTCTCTTCTCTTCAATTGCTGAAGGAAATTGGGAGTCATTTTGGGCCATGGGAACATGTCATTTCCTTTTACTATTAGCTGAGGACATGACCTGTCTTTGGCCTTGAAGACCTGAGTGGCATTTTGCTGGCAACTTGCAAATAAGGTTTCCTTTGTTTCTGGGACATTATTGGTCTCCTTTTGTGCTTGTGATGGTTTTATCCAGCCTCCATATTAGCCAACCCAACAGTGTACCTCCTATGCATTGCTTGGTTCATGTGATATTAAGGACTTTATGATAGAGTCACCTTTAATCTTTCATGTTCTGATCATTGTTTGGGGGAGGATCGAGAACAGAATTAAGGTCTACTTAACTACAGGGATCTTCAAATTGCCTCAGAGGGGACAGCAAGATGGTAGAGAACAACTTGACCTCATTTGCATTTTTACCCAAGGCCTCCTAGGAAAGACTGTAGGGCTTTGTGGGTCTGAATAGCATGAAATTTTGTGTTACCCTAAGGAGGAGTCAGTTGAGACAACCTCCAGTGCATCTGGGAGAATCATGAATTGGTTCTCATAGTCCCTAACATTGTTAAGCAGCTGCTGTTTAACTGGCACCTGCCAAGGAGCCATACACCTTGAAGTACTAGACAGGTGTCTCTAACTGTAAGATCCACTGGGCACAGGTTGGACAATAATTTGTTCAGAAGCACTTGGGGTGATTCATAAGGAGAAGGTGCATCTACAGCAACCTGCAGGAATGAACCTTTTCTAAAAGTGCATTCACAGATGTTTCCTTGAATGTGGCTGAGCAGGATTCAGGGTTTGCAGAAATTTTCAGGACCTCCAGACCTCTGTCCCATGACTAAGGTTACTGGAAGAACCAGATTATGTAAAGATTTTGTGGATTGCTGCAAGCTGTCTGCACTATGCGTCTCAAGGCTGGTGCTGTGCTGGTAGGAAAATATGGTCTGAAAGAAAGTAGATCCTGTACTCCAAGAATGTAGCATCTGTGATGTAGTCAGGCATTGTTTGCTACCAAGGCAAGAAGAGAAAGATGGCAGAGTCGATATAGGGTTGCCAAATCTTCTGATTTCCTAAAATGAGTGGGAGGTCAGATTTTCATGTGCAACACTTTATGTTAAGGCTTTGTTGCTATATAATTGTCATGCAATAATTGTACATATTTGTTGTGTTTTGAAATATGTATACTCTCAGGGAACCAATATCATAATCATGATAACGAACATGTCCATTACCTGCTAAGCTACCTCATGCCCCCTTACAGTCTCTCCTTGTCTTCCCCAGGAAATCATTGATTTACTTTTTCTTCACTATAGATTTGTTTGCCTTTTGTAGCATTAATGTAGTTGGAATTATAAAGTATTTATGCTCTTTTTTTGGTCTGGTTTCTTTCAGGCAGCATAATTATCTTGAGAATCATCCATGCTGGGTGTATACACGGTTTGTTACTTTCACTGCTGAGTAGTGCTCTATTGAAGAAATGTACCACAGTTTTATGGTTTATTCAAAAACTTGTTAAATTCTTGTCAAGTACACATAACATAAAATTTACCATCTTAACCATTTTAAAGCATACAGTTCAGTGGTATTAAGTCTATTTGTATTGTTGTGCAACTATCACCACCATTTATCTCCAGAACTCTTTTCATCTTGCAAAACTGAAACTCTGTACCTACTAAACATTCTCCCTTCTTCCAGATCCTGACAACCACCATTCTACTTTCTGTCTGCATGAACTTGACTACTCTAGATATCTCATACAAAGGGGGAACCCCCCCCCAAAAAACAGAATTATCTTTTGGAGGGCCAGCCCCTTGTAGTACACTCAGAATTTGTTCTTCTGGATCAAACGGTCAACCAAAGTTTTTATCTGGAAGCTTTGAGAAGTTTGCATCATGATATGTGTAAGAAACATCCCAAATTGTGGCAGACAGGTGACTGGTTCTTCCACTATGACAATGCACCTGCCTATGCCATGCTGTGTGTTCAGCAGTTTTTGACCCAAAATGGCATGACCCCTGTGTTCCACCCCTCCCTATTCACCTAATCTTGCCCTGAGCGACTTTCTGGTTTCCCTGAATGAAAAACGTCCTGAAAGGGAAATGTTTTGCTAATATGGAAGAGGTGAAACAAAAAAATGGTAGAGGCACTAAAAGGCATCAAAACTGAAGAGTTCAAAACTATTTTGAACAGTGGAAAACATCTTGATAGGTGTATTGCATCAAACGGAGAGTACTTTGATGAAGATGACTGAAGTTTAAACGTGTAAGCATAAATACACAATTTAAAAATAAATTTCAGGTTTTCTGGATTCCCTTTATGTAAGTAGAATCATAAACATTTGTCTTTTTTATTAGTTTATTTCACCCTTAACAATGTTCTCAAGGTACATCAATGTTGTATCATGTGTCAGAATTTTTTTTTTTTTTAAGACTAATAGTATTCCATTGTATATACCGCATTTTGTTTATCTGTTCATCTGCCAATGAACACTTGGGTTGCTTCTACCATTTGGTTATTAAGAATAATACTGCTCTGAACATGGGTAAACAAACATCTCTTCAAAACCCTACTTGAAATGCTTTTAGGTACATACCCAGAAGTGGAATAACTGGATGATATAGTAATTCTATTTTTAGTTTTTTGAGGACCTGCCATACTGTTTTACACAGCAGCTGTACTATTTACATTCCTACTAATAGCATACAAGGTTCCCAGTTTCTCCACATCCTCACCAACACTTGTGAATTTTTGTTTGTTTCTTGATGGTAGCCATCCTAATGGGTGTGAGGTGGTATCTCATTGTGGTTTTTATATGCTGTTCCCTAATGATTTGTGATGTTGAGCATTGTTTTATGTGCTTGTTGCTCATTTGTGTATCTTCTCTGGAGAAATTTCTATGCAAGTCCTTTCCCTATTTTTGAATTGGGTTATGTTGTTGAGTTTTAGAAGTTCTCCATATATCCTGGATAATAATCCTTTACCAGATATTTCTCCCATTCTGTGATTGCCTTTTTACCCTCTTCATAGTGTCCTTTAATACAGAAAGTTTTAAATTTTCATGAGGTCCAATTTGTCTTTTTTTGACTCTGCCTTTAGTGTCATATCCAAAGAATCATTGCCCTTTATTTCCTCCAAGAGTTTTATAATTTTAGCTCTTACGTTTAGATTTTTGATCCAACTTCATTGTTTTGGTCCAACTTCATTGTTTTGCATGTAGGTATCTAGTTTTCTCAACACCATTTATTCAAAAGACTGTCTTTCCCCATTGGCTGGTTTTGGCATCGTTTGCATATACATGCAAGAGTTTATTTCTGGGCACTATTTTATTCTATTGGTGTCTGTCTTTATGCCAGTTTCACACTGTTTTGATGTCTGTAGCTTAATAGTGACTTTGGAATTTGTTAAGTGTGAGACCTCCAACTTTTTTCTTCTTTTTCTATATTTTTTTGGCTATTTGGCCACATGAGTTTTAGGATGAATTTTTATATCTCTGCACAAAATATCAATGGGATTATAGTAGGGATTGTATTACATCTGCAGTTGGGTAGTATTTGAAATCTTAGTAATATTAAGTTGTCCAACCCATGAATATGTCTTTCCATTTATTTATGTCTTCTTTACTTTCAGTAGTGTTTTACAGTTTTCATTGTACAAGTTTTTCACCTCCTTCGTTATGTTAATTCCAAAGTAGCTTATTAAAAAGAATAATATAACATCAAAAAGGACATTATGTACATGGAATTGTTTTCATTATTTCTTTTTCAGATTTTTCATTGTTAGTGTATAGGAAGGCACCTCATTTTTCTGCATTGTTTTTGTACCCTGCTACTTTACTGAATTCACTTATTAGTTTTAATAATTGTTGTTGTTTTTTAAAATGTGTAGAACCTTTAGTGTTTTCTACCTGTAATAACACCCATGAACAGAGATAATTTCACTTTTTCCTTTCCAATTTGGATATCTTTTATTTCTTTTTCGTCCCTAATTTCTCTGGCTAGAATTTCCCGTATCATGTTGTATGGAAGTAGAGGAAGGGGGATATCTTTGCCTTGTTTCTGATCAAAAAGCTTTCAGTCTTCCACCATTGAGTATGATGTTAGCTGTGGGTTTTTTATATATGGCTTTTATTATGTTGAAGTAATTTCTGTTGTTAGTTGGTCGAGTGTTTTTATCATGAAATGGTGTAAAATGTTTTTTTCTGAATTAAATGAGATGATTATATGTTCTTTTCTTTATTCTATTGATGTAATGTATTACATTGTCTGGTTTTTATATGTTGAACCATTCTTGCATTTCCAGGAATCAATCCCACTTGGATGTGGTGTATAATCCTTTTGATATGCTGCTGAATTTGGTTTACTGGTATTTGATCGGGGATTTTTGCATCAGTGTTCAATAAAGGATATTGGTCTGTAGTTTTCCTGTAGTGTCTTTGTATTGCTTGGTATCAGGGAAGTGTATGAGTTAGAAAGTGCTCCCTCCTCTTCAGTTTTTGGGGAAAGTTTGAGAAGGATTGATGTTAGCTCTTTAAATGTTTAGTGGAATTTACTAGTGAAGCTGTCAAGTTCAGGGCTTTTTTGGTTGGGAGGTTTATAATTTCCTATCTTTAGCACTTATAGATCTATTCAGATTTTCTATTTATGATTCAGTCTGGGTAGGCTTTGTGTTTCTAGGAATTTGTCCATTTCTTTTAGGTTATCCAGTTTGTTGGCATACAATTGTTCATAGTACTCCTTTGTAGCATACTATTTATTTATTTGTTATCATCATGTCTCCACTTTTATTTCTAATTTTGGTAATTTGAGTTTTCTCTCTTTTTTCCTCGTCAATTTAGCTAAAGTTTTATCAATTTTGTTAATAACTTTAAAAAGCCAACTTTTGGTTGTGTAGATATTCTCTATTGTTTTTATATTCTCTACTTTAATTATCTCTACTCTAATCTTTATTTTCTCCCTTCTGCTAACTTTGGGTTTAGTTTGTTCTAGCTTCTTAAGTTGTAAAGTTAGATTTTTTATTTGAGATCTTCTGTTCTGATGCAAGCTTTATATCCATTTCCTCTTTAGCACTACTTTTGTTATATTTCATTTCTTAAGTTGTTTTCATTTGCTTTCATCTCTAATTATTTTATAGTTTTCTTTGTCATTTCTTCTTTGTTATATTGATTATTTGAGAATGTGCTGTTTAATTTTCACAAATTTGTGAATTTTCTAGTTTTCCTATCTTTATCTTGTTCTAGTCAGGGATGATATTTTGTATAATATAAATCTTTAAATATCTGTGCCTTAATTTATGGCTTATCCTATGGTCTTTCCTGGATACTACACCATGTGCACTTGAAAAGAATGTGTATTCTATTGCTATTGGGTAGTGTTCTATATGTTTCTATATTCAGGTCTGGTTCAGGGTCCTTCAGGAAATTGTAGGTAAGCTGTCAATTGAGGCTACAGTCTTTGAAGATTTGCCTGAGGCTGGAAGATTCAATTCCAAGCTCTTTTCCATGGCTGTTGTCAGGAAGCTTCAGTTTCTTGTCACATGGGTCTCTCTACAGGGATGCTTCACACTTGTATTCTTTCAAACAAAGCAAGTGATTCAAGGGTAAGACAGTCTACCCAAGAAGGAGCCGAGTGTCTTTTATAACCTAAAATAGGGAATGGTATACCTTCACTTTTGCGGTTTTACATTGATCACGAAGATCAACTCTTGTAAAATGTAGGAGGGGTACAAAAAGGTGAGAATACCAGAAAGTAGGGATTTTTAAAGCCATTTAAGAGTTCTACTACCATCATGTTTTATACTTTAAAAGTAAATTATGTTGATTTTTTTTGGAATATCAAGCAAACTTTGTACTTTTGGGATAAATTCTACTGTTTCTTGATGTGTTATCCTTTTTATATATTGTTGAGTTTAATTTGCTAAATTTTTGTTGCGATTTATACATCTGTGTTGATGAAGGATATTGAGCTGTGACTTTCTTGTAATGCCTTTGTCTGGTTTTGGTATCAATACAACAGTTCCACAGATTAAGTTGGGAAGTGCCCCTACTCATCAATTTTCTGAAATAATTTATGCATTGGTATGGTTTCTCCCCTGAATGTTTGGTAGAATTCACCACTGAAGTCATTTAAGCTGCAGTTTGTTTTGTGAAGTTTTCTAATTATAAATGCAATTTCTTTAATAGATATATGGATATACAGATTATCTGGGTTTCTTTAGATTATCTTTTTTAAAGTACAACTTAGTGATTTGTGTCTACAAGGGAATTTGTCCATCTTATTTAAGTTTCCAAGTTTATTGGCATAAATGGCTTCATGATATTTCCTTATTTCCTTTCAATATCTATAGAACTTGTCATGATGTCCCTCTCTCATTCCTGAAGCTGGTGATTTATGTGTGTCTTCTTTGTAATTTGATAAACCTTAGCTAGAGTTGTATTTTCCTTAAGGCTTTACAAGTCATACTGTTTACTTCCCTGTTTTCCATTTTTATCTTTATTATATCATCTCTTCTGTTTCCTTTGCATTTCTCTTTTTCTAGTTTTTAAGTATAGAAACTGAGGTCCTTTTTTGATACTTTTTCTTTTGTTTAGTATGTTTACTTAGCCTTAATCTAGCATTCAGTTCCAAACACTTTCTCTTATATTTTCTTCTAAATGTTTCATACTTTTACATTTTGTATTTTAGTCTGTGGTCCACTTTGAGTTAATTTTTAATTAAATTGTAAGGTTAAGTTGTTCATTTCTGGATGAACAACTGTTGAACAATAGGTGTTCATTTATGGATGTTCAATTGCTCCAGCATTATTTGTTGAAAAGGCTGTTCTACTTTCATTTAATTACTTGGGTTAGTTTGTTTTAAAAAATCAGTTGGTTATATTTGTTTGTATCTGTTTCTGGGTTCTCTCTTCTGTTCTTTTTTTGAGTTGGAGTCTCACTCTGTCACCCAGACTGGAGCGCAGTGGCATGCTCCCGGCCACCACAACCTGCTGGGCTCAGGCGATCCTTCTGCGTCAGCCTTCCAAGTAGCTGGAACTACAGGCACGCGCTACCTCGCCCGGCTAATTTTTTATTTTATTGTAGAGACAAGGTCTCGCCAAGTTGCCCGGGTGGGTCTCAAACCCTCAGGCTCAGGCAATCCATTCGCCTAGGCCTCCCAAAGTGCTGGAATTACAGACTGAGCCACCAAGTCCCGCCTCTTTTCTGTTCTTTTATCCTATGTGTTTATGCCTCCACCAGTACCACACTGACTTGTATACTGTAGTTATATAGCAACCCTTAACATCAGATGGGGTGATTCCCCTTCAATGGAACCCCCTTCAAAATAGGCTTTAAGCCGGGCTCGGTGGCTCAGCCTGTAATCCTGCGCCTTTGGGAGGCTGAGGTGAGTGGATTGCCTGAGCCCGTGGGTCCGAGACCTGTCTGGGCAACTTGGCGAGACCTCATCTCTACAATAAATCAAAAATTAGCTGGGCATGGTAGCGCTCGCCTGTACTTCCAGCTACTTGGAAGGCTGAGGCGAAAGGATCGCCGGAGCCCAGCAGGTCAAGGCTGCGGTGGCCGGGAGCGGCCACTGCACTCCAGTCTGGGCGATGGAATGAGACTCCCACTAAAAAAAAAAAAAAAAAAAGGCTTTAAAATATGTCCAAATTGAAATCAACAGACACACCTGTTAGTGCCTCAGAGCTGCCTTCATTGTTGAGGTTTCGACAGTCTCTTCTCATGTGTCCTTAAGTCTCTGGACCACCTCTGCTTGCCATAAATTGCCCAAGGGCTTCTGATACAAGAAGTTGCTAATTTTAATGCTATTCCCCATTAAAACAAATGCTGGCTACATACTAGGCTTTCCTAGAAGATGGAGACTTTCGCAGACCCAATTCCCAGCTGCCCATTATTCTTTGGGTCACAGAAACAGCACCTCAGAAACTTGGCATCATTACTGAGGCCTCCTTAATACAGGATAGAGCCAAATCTCAGCCCTCTGAGATATCACACCTGCAGGAGGGGTGGCCTCCTTTGTCCTCAATCCCCTTGCTACATGCCATGGTGCTGTAGGAGGCCACCCTCTCCTCCAGACCTGTTGGCTACCTGGGGTGTCTCCTGAGATTAACTGAGTGACAGCAGTGGGAGTTTGTAGACCGTATGAATGACACTGCCAAGCACCATAAAAATGAAATTTTAATTTAAAAATAATCAGTGGTATATTGCTGCTTTCTCTTAGCCAGATGTTCCCATGGGTCAAAACAACTGGCTAAACTTCAGGTAGTCACCTTAGCACTGGATGACCTGGTCAACAGATGGCCTGATCTTCACATCTATTGCAAACAGTTTAGCCATTGCCTAAGAGCTGTGCCCTCCAGGGTTTTAAAAAAAGCAAAGCAAAACAAACAAAAAGCCCTAGGAATTTCTTACCTCACAGAACCCAAAATATTAACCCAAACCACACTTGTGTCTACATATACTATGGTCACAGTACAAGGACTTGCCAGAGAACTCATTATTTTCTTCTGAGCTACAGACATTACTGATAATAACCAGGCCACACATTTCACTTCCCAGAATGCACAACACCAAGTTATCCGATAGAACTTTTTGCCCTGATTGTTACCAGTTCAATTAAGAGACATAATAGTCTCCTCAATTCCTTTCCAAATTCCAGTCCAGCAAATGGTCCCCTAAATGGGTCTCTATCTTGTCCCAGATCTTAATCTGTCTTTATAAATTTTCAATCTTACTCTATCCCATAAGTACTGAAGACCAGATTGAGCATGCATATTCTCTTGTGACCCATTAACCACAGATTAATTTATGGGTCAGGCAGTTGCTCATCTGATTTCACTGGTCTGCAGCCCAGAGGTCCAAACCCTTCTTATAAGGCATAATTTTAACCAGATATGATAAATGCTGAGGCACACATGCCACTGAGCTTGGCTAATACAAGCTTTTCCATCCAAAGATCTTGTAGGTTGCCCATCACCAGTCAAACCATTCAAACCAACAACTGAGACAAAACAAATTAGAGGTCCTGTCTTTAAGCTAGTGCTGAAACACCAACCTCATAGCTTCATTGTAGAACCACAAAGCCATACAAACAAGATGCACATGAACTCGAGTGGCTATTCTCTTAAAAAGAACACCTCGCCGGGCTCGGTGGCTCAGCCTATAATCCCAGCGCTTTGGGAGGCTGAGGTGAGTGGATTGCCTGAACCTGCGGGTTCGAGACCCACCTGGGCAACTTGGCGAGACCTCATCTCTACAATAAATCAAAAATTAGCCAGGCGCGGTAGCACGTGCCTGTAGTTCCAGCTTCTTGGAAGGCTGAGGCGGAAGGATGGCCGAAGCCCAGCAGGTCGAGGCTGCGGTGGCCAGGAGCGGCCGCTGCACTCCAGTCTGGACGCCAGAGTGAGACTCCAACTCAAAAAAGAAAAACACCTCAGTCTTACATCCCAGATGACATTGCCCTGGGCCAGAATTTAAAAATACTTAGGTATACTGGAGATGACATTGCCTCCAGTGCCATCACTTCAGCTGCTTAGTTTGTTTGCGTTGCTATATAGGAATACTTGAGGTTGGCTAATTTATAGAGAATAGAAGTTTTTTTTGACTTACAGTTCTGCATGTTGTACAGGAAGCATGGCACTGGCATCTGCTCAGGTTCTAGTGAGGGCCTCAAGTTGCTTCCATTCATGGCAGAAGGTGAAGGGGAGCCAGTCTGCAGAGATCACATAGAGTAGAAGCAAGAGAGAGGGAAGGTGCCAGGCCTTTTGAACAACCAGCTGTGGGGTTGTGGAGGCACTCTCGTGGGTGCTAACAGAGGAAGAACTCATTATCGTGAGGACAACAGTAAGCCAGTCAAGAGGGATCTGTTCCCATGACCCTAACACCTCCCATTAAGCCTCACCTCCAACATTGGGATTAAATTTCAACATGAGATTTGGAGGGATCAAATATCCAAACCATATTACCAGCCAAGATCTTGCTGTTGGAAATGACTTCACCCTAGACACGAAAACTTCTGCCCCAGTGATACCCATGGCACAAGGCTTTCTTCCTTTAAAATTAGGGTTCTATTATGTTTCCTAAGCTCACTCTCTGCTTAGCCCGTGGTCCTGGTATATGCCCTGCCCTCTGCTAACACACATCACTCTCTCATGCCTAAAGGGAAATCTCACCATTCCTGAAGAATAGTGAAATCTACATGAAAGAAACTCCCACTTTATTATTTTTCAAACTTGCTTTAGCTATTCTAGATCCTTTACTTTCCATATACATTTTAGAATAAGTGTGTTTATATCTGCAAAAGAAATGCTGGGATTTTTATAGGAATTGCATTAAAGGTATACATCACTTTGAAAAGAACTGAAATTTTTACCATGTTGATTCTTCCAATCCAGGAATGCGGTATGTCTATTTATTTAGCTTTCATTAATATTTTACAATTTTTAGCATACAGACCCTGCACATGTTTTATAATATTTCTACCTAAGTATTTTAAATTCTGAGAGTTATTGCAAACAGAATTTTAATTTCAGTTCTGATATGTTTGCTGTTAGTATAGAAATGCTATTGAGTTTTGTGTGTTGATTTCATGTCCTGAAACTTTGCTGAACTCACTTATTAGGTTTAGTATTAGTATTGTAGTTTCCTTGGGACTTCCTGTGCAGACTGTTATGGACTGAATTGTGTTCCTCCAAAACCCTCATGTTGAAGCCTTAACTCCCAGACCTTATAATATGACTGTACTTGGAGAGAAGGCCTCTAAAGAAGTAATTAGATTAAAATGAGGCTGTAAGGGTGAGCCATATTCCAATCTGACTAGTTTTCTTATAAGGAGGTTAGGACATACAGAGAGAAGCACACCAAGAATGTGTGCGCATTGAAGAAAAGCCACGTGGGGATGCAACAAGAAGGCAGGCATCTGCAAGCCAAGGCGGGAGGCCTCAAGAGAAACCAAACCTGCTAACACCTTGATCTTGAACCTCCAGTCTCCAAAACAATCTGTATGCATTTCATTTCCTGCCTTGCTTTATTGCTGTGGCTAGAATCCAAATTAAAATAAGAATAAGAGTGGTGTGATCTGAAATCCATATTTTGCTTCTGATTTTAGGTGGACAGCATTCAGTCTTTCATCTTTAAGATTGAAGTTATTTGTAGGGTATTTTTTGTCGTTGTTCTTTATCAGGTTGAGAAACTTCGATTTTGATCAAGTTTGCTGAATTAAAAAAAATCATGATTGGGTGTTAGAAAACACTTCATAATTATCCTTTAAATCTTTATTTCCCAGATACATTATGCATTTGGCATTTATCATTTCTGAGGATTTGGTCACGGGATTTAGAGAGAGAACTATGGAGAATAATGAGTGGCATGGCAGATGACTGATGAAGTCTATCTGGGATAGTGAGCAGCCAGGAGCAACTTTAGAAATTCGTCTGCGCGCCCCCTCCCCGGCGGCGGTGGTGAGTCGACTCGCGCGGCCCCGACGCCCCACGCGCGCCGCTCGCTCGCTCCCTTCCCAGCCTGGCCCGCTAACCGCTCAGCCGCCGCCGCCGCCCGACCCCTGGGACCCCCAGTAGCATCATGTCTTCGCCGCCCGAAGGGAAAATAGAGACTAAAGCTGGACACCCGCCCGCCGTGAAAGCTGGTGGAATGCGGATTGTGCAGAAACACCCACACACCGGAGATACCAAAGAAGAGAAAGACAAGGATGACCAAGAATGGGAAAGCCCCGGTCCACCTAAGCCGACTGTGTTCATCTCTGGAGTTATTGCCCGGGGTGACAAAGACTCCCCCCCGGCGGCCACGCAGGTGGCTCACCAAAAGCCCCACGCCTCCATGGACAAGCATCCTTCCCCGCGCACCCAGCACATCCAGCAACCACGCAAGTGAGCCGGGCTGGACCCGCCTGCCCCAGCAGGGCCCAGCAGCTGCATCAGATTTGTCCCTGACAAAGAGACCTGACGCTTTCCTCAAATACGACTCGGCAGGAAATCTAAGGCAAAGCAAAGCGCCCTTCCTTTGCCTTAAATTTCCATATTTAAAACTAGCAACAACTCAAACCCCAAACCTTGTCTACAAGGAACCTTGGCCGAGTGTCGTGGGAGGATCCTTGGTACCCCAGACGTGCCACTAGCAGAATTTGCCAAAGAGCTAAGTAAAACGACATCATTCAGACTTCAGTTGTAGTTCTGTTTCAGCAGTCACCTGAAGTCCCCGCCTGTGGTCTTAAAAACAGGAAGGCCCAAATTTGGGAGGATTTAGCTTAAGGTTAGGAAAAAAGGTCAATCATTT
>CAUYQG010055052.1:0-19151 GCA_963574415.1 Tarsius wallacei | reverse complement strand
AAAAAAGAACAAAATCATGAATTTCGCAGCAACTTGGATGGAACTAGAATCTATAATACTGAGTGACCTCTCGCAGAAACAAAGATCTGAGTATCACATGTTCTCACTCATATAGTGAACTTTGAACATCCAATATAATACAATAAGAAAATGACTGACAGAGATGGGAAACTACGGGGGTGGGGAGGGGAAGGGAGATGATATTAATGGTAGTCAATATCTGTCTGGGGACGGAAAGACATCTCTTGTCAACAAGGGTGCCTGAACGAAGCATATTTGTATACCTAATCCTTGACTGTACCCCACAATATCATAATAAAAAATACTGATTATAAAAAGAAAAAAAATTTCTATTAACTTTATACTGTGATAAATTAATTATGAAGGTTAGCAATTTTAAGTGCAATGTTAAAACATAGAAATAACATGTGTATAACAGTTACTTCACTACAGGGAAAATAATGGAATTTCAATTATAAAACAGCTTGATCAACTAGAATTCATCTAAGAGGAAGGACCACATGGTCAAAGGTCTGTAAACAATGGCTAAAGGCATAAAAATATGTAGTTTTGGTAAGCAAAAACTTTTTCTTTGGAGGACTGAATGTTCTAATAGTTTTTTCAGTTTGATAGTTTTGCATATGTTAAGATCTATCATAAGGGTAAGGGATTAAAAGTACTATTATTTAAAAGTACTATTTATTTAGTGTGTGTGTAGGTGTGTGTGTGTGTGTGTGTATAGGTATATATGTATAGGTATTTGAGCGTGTAGGTGTGTGTGTCGGTATGTGAGTTTTGGTATGTGTATGTAGGTATGTGTGTGTAGGTATGTGTGTAGGTGTGTGTCGGTGTGTGTGTGTACGTAGCAATGTGCATACAGGTATTCGTGTAGGTGTGTGTGTGTAGGTATGCATATGTAGGAGTATAGCTGTGTGTGTGTGGGTATGTGTGTGTATAACAATGTGTGTGTAGCTATGTGTGTGTATAGCTATGTGTATGTAGGTATGTGAGTGTGTAGGTATATGTATGTAGGTGTGTGGGTAGATGTGTGTGTAGCTATGTGTGTAGGTTATGTGTGTTTGGATATGTGTGTGGCAAGTGTATGTAGCGGTGTTTGTGTAACTATGTGTGTGTAGGTATATAAGTGTGTAAGTATGGGTATGTGGGTATGTGTGTGTGGTGTGCATAGCTGTGTGCATGTAGGTATGTGAGTATGTAAGTATGTGTGTATAGGTATGTGTGTGTGTGGTGTGTGTAGCTATGTGTGTAGGTATGTGAGTGTGTAAGTATGTGTGTGTGCTGTGTGTAGCTGTGTGTATAGGTGTGTGAGTGTGTAAGTATGTGTGTGAGTATCTGTGTGTGCTGGGTATATAGGTGTTTGAGTGTGTAAGTGTGTGTGTATATGTGTATAAGTTGTAGGTGTAACTGTGTGCATGTAGGTATGCGAGTGTGTGTGTGTGTGTGGGTATGTGTATGTATGGTGTGTGTGTATAGGTATGTGTGTATTGCTGTGTGTATGGGTATGTGTATGTGTGGTGTGTGTGTATAGGTATGTGTATATATCTATGTGTGTAGGTATATGTGTGTAGGTATGTGAATGTACAAGTATATGTGTGTATGTGTGTGTATGTCAGGAGCATTGTCTAGGGACTTCTTCTGAAGGAATATTCAGAGTTGTTTGAAACATTGCTCACGTAGACCTGTCCAGAGCACTTGTTTTCATTGCCTGCACACCTCTTTTCTGGTTGTCTACTCTTCCTGTTAGGTAGGGAGAATGATGCTGAATTAGGGGAAGCTGATGCTAAAATGCACCTCCATCACTTCATGCAGGTAGGCAGGGAGCTACTTTACATTAGAAAGTTTTGAGACTTCATTTGTCAATGGTCCTCTTGCCTCCCAAATGGAGAAAACCCACAAGCAAACACAGTCAGTCAAAGAATTGACATATTGAGGGAGACATGCTGAAGGAGACACTCTGCACGTAGTTTTGCTAAATCCAGCTGTATGTCTTGGTATTTCAGGTACATGTGCTGATAAAATTACTTGTTTTGCTTAAGCTTAGTTTAAATTGCAGTTTGTCATTTACAGCCAAAATCATGCCCACACACCCACAGTCTCCGTGCTTTGGAGTAAGATGGATCCTGAGATGCTCATTCCATTTGAGTGGTGGTGATGGCAAGATCTTTCATTTATCCAGCGTGCTCAAACTGGCATTGTCAGACTATCACTTAGGATTTCCAATAACCTCACCTTTGCAGCCCTGAGGCATCATATGACCTGAAGTTCTAAGAAACACTAGATATTCAGACAGTACAGAGGTGATGCCTTGGCAACCCTCAATAGAACGTACGGATGCCATCACCCAGTGAGGGGCTATATGGGTACCTGGTAGCATATGGCCACTTTGCGGTTTTCTTGCTTGAGTGGGACGGTCATTTCCTCTGCTTGGCCTACAGTCTCATGGCTCCTAGACACTGTGGGATACTGTTTCCTATATTAGTGAATTCTTCCTGAGTTCATCGAGCTTTTCTGTAGTGCTCTCCACCATGCTCTTCTCCCACTCTCCAGCTGGAAGGCTTTTTAGAGAAAGATGCTCTTTAAAGTTCCAGTATTACTAGAATATTGCAAATGCAGAATGCTAAGTTAAACCTGACATTTCCCCCCTTAGCTCATGAACAATGTTCTTTTTACTATAGGCACAGAAGTTATGGATGCACTGTGAGCTTTAATTGAATTTCCTGAGATATTTTTATGATAACCGTCTTCTAAAATCAGAACTTTTTATAAAAATGAGTTCTGTAGTTATCTTTACTAGATAAGTGTTTATACTCATGTTCACTTTCACCAACTCCTCTGCCAGCGTGGCAGGCTTTCATTTTGAGTACCATAAAATGCATTTGTTTTAGTGGACAGAATAATGGAATTACTGTATTTTAATGATGTTGTTTTCTTTGTTCGGTGTCCAGGTCATTGCTACAATTTTCCAGTCCAGTCATGGCTAAAATGTTTTAGGCAGTATTTAGGATGGCTTGACTCCACCATGCAAAAACATGTGGCTAATATCATAAATCCTTGCAACTTTGGAGATTTTTCTCAACGTGTAAACACAGAAGTGTGGGATGGATTTTGCTCTTGGTGGTTTCAGAGGGGTGGTCATGCAAGAAATTGTTTTCGAAACAATCACCCCCCACCATCTGTGCAGCAGAAAACAGATTCAAGAAGCTGACAGCAACCCTTGGGCACAGCCAACAGTGAATGACCAGGAAACCACTGTGGTCACCTACCCTTGGCAAGAAAATAACTGGAAGAAAATGGCTTCACATAACTGACTTGGCCGGGTAGAGGACATGTTAAGGTTTTTAGGATAATGCTCATTTTTCTCATTTTTGTTTATACTAGACAACTTACTGCTGCCTAACTGGCTAAAGTACTATCTTCTCTTCTCTCTCTCTTTTTCTATTCCCTTCTCTTTTTAATGAAAGTTTCAAACCTATGCACTAGGAGGTTCTATAAGAGGTCCAACTTTGTAAAAAATAAAGAGAAGTACCACTGAGTAAACAGCATGGAAATGTTGAATATACAAAAATAGACTACTTTCCTTAGGTAAAAATATACTCCAAATTTTAAACCCTCTCCAGGGGGCCAAGGAAAGCTTTAAATATCCAACCAAAAATTATTCTCAGCCAGACATCTCTTTTCAAGGAATTAGGTTACATCAGTTGATGTAATTAACTCGGATTGTTTGGGCGACTCAAATCCCAAAGGCAGCAGTACATCTGTGCTACATACACACTTCCCCTTCTGTGCAAGGCGCCAGTGGTTTCCATTCAGGCCCGTATTGGAGGGGTTGGGAGAGAGGGGGCAGAGCAGGAGATGGAGAGAGCTAATAGAGGGAAGAAGTGCCTATTGAGGGTGTTTTCTGATATTATCTGATTTTCTTTTAACCCTTTCTTTGAAACAGGAATATCAGTTTAGGATCTGTTAGAGGTCAAATGTATGAAAATAGCCATCTTTTGTTTCATTAGCCCAGTTATTCTTTACTACCTTTTGAGCTTCTGGCAAGCAGTGTAGAGCTGTGGGGTGAGGCACATTTTAGTCTATTGGCGAACTGGAAGATGTGCCATTTTTCACCTTTGACTGGCAGGAAAGGGGTTCAAGAATCTGTGTGGAGCAAATCCAGTTGCTTCATTTCATATCTGAATCTCATCTCACATCGAATCTTCATGCTAAGAAAATATATTTATGCTTAAATCTCTCCATCTCCATAAGATACTACACCTGACCTATTTCGTAGTTTTCTAACTCTTAAAGATACTCAGAGAATCAGACTGCATTCCCTTCCATAATAGTTATTACAAAGCCTTACCTTATAGCACTCTATTTCTGGACTAGATTTTACATAGCTTGTTCAGTCTCTTTTTACTCTTTAGTGTCACATTTGCAAATATAGAATATAATTATTACTGTCTTTGTATGTTAAATTCTTGATATTTTAAAACATCAGGTCTTCTACAGTGAGAAGAGTTATACTAAGAGGTAGGTATAATGCACTCAATTAATTAAAACATGGTATATATTAAGAGACTTCTATTGACTACAGTTATATAACTAAAGATAAAAATGTATAATTTTTTTACAAGACAATTTCATATTCATATTTATATTGCTTAGATCAGTGTTGCATATTCATTTATGATAGGAAGACATTATTTTAAGCAAAAATAAATAATCTGCACTTTTTTTCTTAAATTTAAGATGTTTTTGGTTTGGGGTAAAAGGGTTTTTTAAAAAATCACCATTTTTTTTCCATGTTCTTAAGAATGTCTGGTAAAAGGATATCTGAGTCTTAGTGAAGAATATAAAGTATAAGAATTTCAACTGCATTTGAAAGACAAACTCCAACCTGAGACTGACCACAGTATTGGAGGGGCTTAAGCCTTTCAAATAAGTATCTTGGTTTTGGCCTGTTTGTCTAGACATCACAAGGGAGGATGCTTTTTCCATCAATTCTAGGTCCAACCTATACATTCTGTTCAACTTTTTCTACCTCTCCTATCCAGTATCTATCCCTCCAGGGGACTTTCCTGATTAGTCACGATACAGCAAATTCACCTTCACCCCCTGGAGTTGCCCAGTGTTACAGCAGGAAGGGTCCTCAGGGAGTACTGTTCAGCTCTCACATTTTTTTCCTTAAAAAAATTTTTTTTATTGTGGTAAGTACACTTAACATGAAATTAACCCTTAACACATTTATTTATTTATTTATTCTCTTCCAAATTCTTATATTTTCATTTTTTATTTGTATTTTATTTTATTTTAGATTTGGGGGCTACATGTGCAGGTTCATTACATAGGTGTCTTGTGTGATGGTGAGGTTTGGGCATCTAGTGAGCGTTTGGCCTAGGTTGTAAGCATGGTACCCAATGGGTGGTTTTTCAATCCTCCTCTCTCTTTTTTCCCCCCCCACTTTAGTAGTCTGCAGTGTATGTTGTTCCCATCTTTGTATCTGTGTGTGCCCAGTGTTAAGTACTCACTTAACATGAGGTATTCAGTTTTCTGTTCTATGATAATTTGCTTAGAATCATGGATGACAGCTGAATCTATGTTGCTGCAAACTCAATGATTTTGTTCATTTTTATGACTGCATGGTATTCCATGGTGTTTATGTACCATATTTCCTTCATCCAGTCCAATGTTGATGGACACCTGGATTGGTTCTATGTTTTGCTATTGTGGATAGTGCTGTAATAAACATGAGTGCAAGTGTCTCTTTGGTAGAAAGATTTATGCTCTTTGGGTATACATCCAGTAATGGGATAGCTGGGTCGAAAGGTAGATCTAATTTTAGTTCTTTGAGAAACCTCCATACTGCTTTTTACAAAGGCTGAACCAGCTTCCATTCCCACCAATAGTGTATAGGAGTTCCCTTTTTCCCCGCAGCCTTGCTAACACCAGTTGTTTTTGACTTTTTAATAATAGCCATCCTGACCAGTGTGAGATGGTATCTCATTGTGGTTTTGATTTTCATCTCTCTGATTATTAGTGAGGTTGAACATTTTTTCATATGTTTATTGGCCACTTGTATGTCTTCCTTTGAGAACTGTCTATTCATATCCTTTGCCCAGTTTTTAATGGAGTTTTTTTTTCTGTCAATTCCTGAGTGCCTTATAGATTCTGGATATTACATCTTTGTCAGATGCATAGTTTGTGTACATTTTCTCTCATTCTCTGGGTTGTCGCTTTGCCCTGTTGTTTGTTTGTTTTTAACCTGATAAGGTCCCTCTTGTCAATTTCAGTTTTTTTGCTGCCTTTGTTTTTGAGGACTCCACCATGAATTCATTGCCTAGGCCAATGTCTAAAAGAGTTCAACACGGTCTTAAGTGTACAATATAGTATTGTTAACTATAGGCACAATGCTATACAGCAGATCTCTATAACTTATTTATTTGAATAATTGAAATTATATCCTTATTGGCTAGCAACTCCTCATTTCTCACTCCCCTCAAACTTTGGAAATCACCATGCTACTTTCTGCTTCTAGGAGTCTATTTTAGGTACCTTATATAAGTGGAATTATGTAATGTGTGTCCTTCTGTGACTGGCTTATTTTACTTAGCATAACGTCCATAAGGTTTATCTATGTTGTTGCATATTGCAGGATTTTTTTCTTTTTTAAGGTTGGCTAATGTTCGATTGTATGTATATGACACATTTTCTTTTTTTGAATTTCTTTTTATTTTATTTTTTATTAAACATGTGGGGTACAATTCAGGATTAGATATACAAGTGGTCATCAAACAGGTAAAGTTTGGGTCTCCCGTTGGTCCCCACTTTGCCACATTTTCTTTATCCATTCATCTGGTGAGAAATTTAGGTCATTTCCACATCTTGGCTACTGTGAATAGCACTACAATGAACGTAGAGTGCTAATACATTTTGGAGATTCTAATGTCAATTCTTTTCTATAAATACCCAGAAATGGGAATTCTGGATCACATAACAGTCCAACTTTTAATTTTTTGAGGAAACTCTATACTATTTTTTATAGTGATTGCACTATTTTGCATTTCCATCAACAACATACAAGAGTTCCAATTTCTCTACAGCCTCACCAACACTTGTTGTCTCTTGAGTTTTTGATAAATAGCCATTCTAACTATATATCATTGTGATTTTGAGTTTCACTTTCCTGATGGTTAGTAACATTGAGCATCTTTTCATATACATGTTGGCCATTTATAGTCTTATCTGGAGAAATGTCTATTGAAGTCCATATTCCATTTTCTAAAATTGGGTTATATTAGGTTTTTCTTTTTTAAGTTGCAGGAGTTCCTTAGATATTTTGGAAATCAACTCCTTATAAAATATATGGTTAGCAATATTTTCTTACATTCTGTAGGTTTCCTTTTCACATATGGTCTTTATTATATTGAGAAAATCTCCCTCTATTCTTCATGTGTTAAGGGTTTTTATAATAAATGTTGAAATTTATCACATACTTTTTTCTGTATTTGAGATGAACATATAATTTTTATCCTTCATTCTGTTAATGTGGTGTAGCACACTAATTGATTCTTGTATGCTAAATCAACTTATCACAGAAATGGATCCCATTTAGTCTTAGTATATGATCCTTTTAATATGCTATTGAATTTGGTTTGCTAGTACATTGTTGAGGATTCTTGCAGCTATATTCATCGGGGATATTGACCTATAGCTTTTTTTTTCTTGTAGTCTCTTTGGCTTTATATAAGCAAAAAACTTACCTCATAAAATGAGTTAGGAAGTGTCTCTTCCTCTTTAAGTTTTTGGAAGAGTTTGAAAAGGATTGGTGTTAATTCTTTAAATGTTTGGTAAAACTCATTGAAGCCAGCTAGTCCTGGACTTTTCTTTGTTGGGAGGTTTTGGTTACTGATTCAATTTTCTTCCTAATTATAGGTCTCTTCAGATTTCTTATTTCTTCATGATTCATTGTATGCTGTATGTTGTATGCTTCTAGGAATTTGTTTCTGCTAGGTTATCCAATTTGTATATAATTTTTCATAGTAGTTTCTTATGCTTTTTCTTTCTGTGGCATCACTTGTAATGTCTCCCCTTCATTTCAAATTTTATTTGAATATTATATTTTTTCCTTTTAATTAGTCTAGCTAATGGTTTACCAATTTTGTGAATCTTTTAATAAAACCAACTCTAAGTTTTGTTAATTTTTTTCTTTTCACTATCTTGTTTATTTCAACTCTAATCTTTATTAATTCCTTCTGCTTACTTTATTCCTCTTTTTCTAGTTCCTTGAGGGTGTACTGTCGGATTGTTTATTTTAGATCTTTATTTTATTTTATTTTTAGAGTCAGAGTCTTATTTTGTCACCTAGGCTGGAGCGTAGTGGCATGCTCATGGCTATCACAGCCTCGACCTGCTAGGCTCAGGCGATCCTTCCACCTCAGCCTTCCAAGTAGCTGGAACTACAGTCATGTGCCACCATGCCTGGCTAATTTTTTGATTTATTGCAGAGACGAGGTCTCACCAAGTTGCCCAGGCTAGTGTCAAACCCCTGGACTTAGGCAATTCTCTCACCTCGGCCTCCCAAAGTGCTGGGATTATAGGCTTGCACCACCACGCCAGGCATAAATTTTATTTCTAAGTACAATTTTGATTTAAATTTATAATAGAATAAAATAAACAAATGATTGAGTGGAAGAATATTGTTATAAAAAAAGAAACAAATGAAACTAAAGGAATTTTTGAAATTCAAAATCAGAACATATTTTCTGCTAGGTGTAGAATGCCAGGCGCAAAAAAATAATCCTTTTTTTGATTTATTGTAGAGATGGAGGTCTCACCAAGTTATCCAGTCTGGTCTCGAACCCCTGAGCTCAGGCAATCCTCTCCTCCTGGCCTCCCAAAGTGCTGGGATTACAGATGTGAGCCACAATGACTGGCAGATTTTACTTTTTTAATGTGGCTATTTATTACTACAAATATCTCTCTTAGTACTGCTTTTGCTGCATCCCATATGTTTTGCTGTGTTGTGTTTTTATTTTTGTTTATCTCAAAATATTTTTCTAGTTTATCTTTTGATTTCTTCTTTGACCTATTGGTTGTTCAAAACCATGTTGTTTAATTTAGATATATCTGAATCTTTCAGTTTTTCTTTTGTTTTTAATTTTTGATTTCATTCCATTGTGATTGAGAAAGATATTTGGTATAATTTCAGTTTTCTTAAATTTATTAAGACTTGTTTTGTGACCTAACATATGATCTATTCTGGAGAATATTCAATGTGCACTTGAGAAAAATGTGTATTCTGCTGCCATTATTTGGAACATTCTGTATTATCTCCATTAGATCCATTTGGTCTATAGTATTGTTCAAGTATTATTGCCATATTACTCTTCTGTCTAGATGTTTTGCCATTGTTGAAAGTAGGCTATTGAAGTATCCTACAATTATTTTTTTACTTTCTATTTCTACCTTCAGTTTTGTCAATGTTTGCTTTACGTATTTAGGCATTCTAATGTTGTGTGCATTGTTACATCTTCCTGATGAATTGACACTTTTCTCACTATATAATGTCCTCCTTTTCTCTTGTGACAATTCTGATTTAAAATTTATTTTGTCTGATACAAGGTCACCTCCTGCTCTTTTAATTATCATTTACATGGACTATCTTTTCCATGCCTTCACTTTCTGCCTGTGTGTGTCCTTAAATTTAAAGTGAGCTTCTTGTAGACAGCACATAGTTGGATTTTTAAAAATCATTCAGCTATTCTATCTTTTGATTGGCAAGTTTAATCCATTCACATAAAAAGTAATTATTGATAGGGAAGAAGTTACTATTGTTAATTGTTTTCTGTTTGCTTTGCAGTTCTTTTGTCCTCTTTGCATTTTCTTTTTTTAATATATTAATATGCTTGATTTTTTCTTTTGTTTAACTTTCCTATGTATTTTTGTGATTACCATAAGTTTACATAAAATATATTATACAAGTTATATTTTTATAAGCTGATAAAAACTGAAGTTCAATCACATAAAAAACTTTGTATTTTACTCCCTCCCCCTGCAGTTTGTATTATTGATGTTGCATTATTTATAGTGTATATTCATCAGGATATTTTCAGTTGTAGTTGTTTTTAATACTCCTCTTATTTTGTATTCTGTATCTGTCCATATATTTCCCTTGATCAATGCATTTTATTCTTTCTTATGCTATTATGTTGTTATTTAGCATCGTTTTGTTTCAAGTCTAATAACTCCCATTAGCATTTATTGTAAGTCAGTTCTAGTTGTGTTAAGCTTCCTCAGTTTTTGTTTGTCAGGAAAAGTTTTTATCTCTACTTCATTTAATAAAGGACAGTTTTGCTGGATATTGTATTCCTTTTTACAATCCATGTATTTAGTAGAATATCTGTTTTCATAATGCAAATACTTCTGAAAAATTATTCTGTTTGCTATTGCTTGATAATTTCAGTCTTTAGTTAAGACGTTAATCTTTTTAAAATCAAAGATGTACTCTAAGTACAGTGGTATAATCACAACTTACCATAGCCTCTGAACTTCTAGGCTCAAACAATCCTCTCTCCTCAACATCCTGAGTAGCTAGGTCTACAGGTACATGCCACCAGATAATTTTTTTTTGTAGAGATGCGGTCTTGCTATGTTTCCCAGGCTGGTCTCAAAATCCTGGGCTCAAGCTATCCTCCCACCTCCACATCCCAAAATTCTAGGATTAGCAGTGTGAGCCATGATGCCAGGCCACATTGAAAATCTTTTAAAATTATGAATTCTTGGCCATAAAGTGCTAGTCATAATTATTTTTTCCCAAAACACAGTAAACATATTGTTAAAAAAAACGGGTTTTGAGTTAGAATTTGTGAATTTAAATCTTAGTTCTTTTCATTTGTTTTTTAATTTTAGATTCAGAGAGTAAAAATGCATGTTTGTTACAGGAACATATTGCTTACTAGTGGGGGTTGGGCTTCAGGTGACCCATTTCCCTTCTTGTTTGGCAGTTCTTTTATTTAGACATTTTGAATATATCATTCTACTCCCTTCTGTTCTGCAAGGTTTCTGCTGAAAAATACACTGATGGTCTTCTGTGTGTTGTCTTGTATGTGAAAAGTCTATTTTCACTTGCTGTTTTTAAAATTCTCTATGTCTTTGTCTCTCTCTTTATAATTTGATTATATTATGCTTTGGTGTGGATTTCTTTGGGTCCTACTAATTTAAGACTCTTTGGGCTTCCTGTATCTGCATGCTCATTTCCTTTTCTATATTTGAGAAATTTACAGCCATTATTTCTTTGAGTAAACTTTTTGGTTCTTCCTCTCTCTTCTTCTAGACATCCCATAATGCATACATTGGTCTGCTTAATAATATCTCATAAATACCTTAAGGTTTCTTCACATTTAAAAAAAATTTTCTTTCTATTTTCTTTTATGGTTGGATAATTTCAAGTAACATCTCTTTGCGTTTGCTGATTCTTTATTCTGCTTGCTCTAATTTGCTGTTGAAATCCTCTATTGAATTTTTCAGCTAAGTTATTATATTTTTTAGCTTCATGATTTCTGTTTGGTTCTTTTCTAATTTTGTTGAAATTTTCACTTTGTTCATGTATTATTTTCATGAGCTTACTGAGTATTTTTGTGACAATTATTTTGAACTTTATTATGTAATTCATATATTTCCATTTTATTAGAGTCAGATTCTGAAGTTTTATTTCATTTCTTTGTTTGGATCGTGATTTCCTGTTTCTTTGTTTTCCTTGATCTGTACCTATATAAAAAAATGCCTCTTCTTTCAGTCTTCATGGACTGGTCTCATACAGGAGAAGACCTTCGCCAATCAACCAAACCAGAACATCTGCGGGTCTCTTAAATTTTGTGCTAGTTTAAACCATTGTCCTTTTAGTGGCCTCCAGGCATCTAGAGTATGCTAGGACATTTCATTGTTCCAAAATAGGAGAGACAGGAACAAATCCTTTGGATAGCACTTAAAGAAGTTGCAACATTAGATGTGGTGTGCAACTCCAGTTAGAGTTTTTACCTGCTTACTCTGTACTGGCCTGGGGCCGGGAGGAAGTTGTGGTGAGTGTCTGTAAGCTAGTTTATCCTACCTCCTTTATTTTCAACTCTTTTTTTCCTCCAGGTGAAATTAGAGCTAGAAATTTCTTCTTGATTACAGGGAACTATGCTGAGAGTGAGGGTTATGGCAAGAAATTTAACTCCATTTTTCCTACTCGTTTTTATGTAGGCCAAGGGCTAACTTCCCTTACCTGTCATAGTACAAACTTAGTAAGCATAAAGCAAGTAGTTAACATTTGCTTTATTTTCTTTTCTACCATAGGTAATATAAATAGGTTTTTCACCAGAAATTATTAAATTCAAATTCTGTTTTGACAAATGATGTATATTTCTAGAAAAGCCATCAAAGCAAAACCTATTCTAACACTTTATAATTGCCTTAGTACACTTTGATTGTATGTGTAATAGAGGCATACCTCATTTTATTGTGCTTTGTTTTATTGAGCTTTGCAGTTATTTGCATTATTTACAAATTGGAGGTTTTTGGCAAATCTGCATTAAGCAAGTCTTTTGGTACCATTTACAACTTGTGCTTAGTTTATGTCTCTGACATGTTTTGGTAGTTCTCACAGTATTCCAAACTTTTTTATTATTATATCTGTCATGATGATCTGCGATCAGTAATCTTTGATGTTACCATTGTAATTGTTTTAGGATGCCATGGACCAAATCCATAAAAGATGGAAAACTTAATCAACATGTGTTCTACTGACCAGTCAATTCCTCATCTTTCTTCTTCTTCTCAGGGCTTCCTATTCCTTAAGACACAACAATATTAAAATTTAGTCAATTAATAGCACTAAAATGACCCGTAAGTGTTCAAGTGAAAGCAAGAGTCACATGTATTTCACTTTAAATTGAAAGCTAAAAATGATTAAACTTAGTGAGACCAGAATAGGCCAAAAGCTAGGCCTCTTGTGCCAAAGGGTTAGCCAATTTGTGAATGAAAATGAAAAGTTTTTGAAGAAAATTAAAAGTGCTACTCCAGTAAACACAAGAATGATAAGGATATTAAATAGTCATATTATTGATCTTGAGTGGTCTGGATAGAAGGTCAAACCAGTCACCAAATTCCCTAAGTCAAAGTCTCATATAGTGCAAGGCCCTAACTTCCTTCAATTCTATGAAGGCTGAGAGAGGTGAGGAAGCTGCAGAAGAAAAGTTAAAAGCTTGCACAGGTTGACCATGAAGATGAAAGATGGAAGCCATCTCCATAACATAAGAGTGCAAGGTGAAGCAGCAAGTACTCATGGAGAAGCTGCAGCAAGTTCTTCAGAAGATCTAGCTAAGATCACTGATGAAGGTGGCTACAGCAAACAACAGATTTTAAATGTAGACAAAACACCTTTCTACTGGAGGAAGATGCCATCCAGGAATTTCAAAGAGAGTGAAGAAAAGTCAATGTCTGGCTTCAAAACTTCAAAGGGCAGGCTGACTCTCTTGATAGGGATTAATGCAGCTGGTGACTTCAAGTGGAAGCCATGCTCATTTACCATTCCAAAAATCCTAGGAACCAGACTAAATCTACACGCCTGTGCTCTAGAAATGGAACAAAGCCTGAATGACAGCACATCTGTTTATAGTATGACTTACTGAAAGTTTTAAGTCCACCGTTGAAACTTACTGCTCAGAAAAAAGATCCCTCTCAAAACATTACTACTTATTGGCAATGTCACACAAGAGCTTCAGTGGAGATGTACAAGATTAATATTATTTTTATGCCTGCTAATATACCATGCATTCTGCAACTTATGGATCAAGGATAATTTTAACTTTCAAGTCTTATTACTTAAGAAATGCATTTTGTAAGGCTATAGCTACCATAGATAGTAATTCCTCTGATGGATCTAGGTAAAGTCAATTGAAAACCTTCTGGAAAGGAAAATAGGTGCCATAAAGAACATTCTGATTCATTGAAAGAGCTCAAAATATCAACATTAACAAGACTTTGGAGGAAGTTGATTTTGACCTTTATAAATGACCTTGAGAGGCCCAAAACTTGAGTGGAGGAAGTCACTGCAGATTTGGTGGTAACAGCAAAAGAATTAGAATTAGAAGTGGAGTCTGAGTGTGAGTGAATTGCTATACTCTCATGATACAATTTGAATGAATAAGGAGCTGCCTTTTATTGATGGGCAAAGAAAGTAGTTTCTTGAGATGAAAAATCCTAGTGAAGATACTGTACACATTACTGAAGTGACAACAAAGCATTTAGAATATTCCATAAATTTAGTTTGAGCAGCAGCAGGGTTTGAGAAGATTGACTCCAACTTTGAAAGAAATTCTACTGTGGACAAGTGCTATCGAACAATATTGCATGCTACAGATAAATCTTTTGTGAAAAGTTTATTGATATGGCAAACTTCATTGCAGTCTTATTCTAAGAAATTGCCACAGACACCCCAACCTTCAGCAACCACCACTCCACTCAGTTAGCAGCCATCAACATCGAGGCAAGATCATTCATCAGCAGAAAGATGATAACTCGCTGAAGGCTCAGGTGATTGTTAGCATGTTTAGCCATAGAGTATTTTTTAAATTAAGGTATATACTTTGTTTTTTAAGCCATAATGCTATTACTCACTTAGTAGATTACAGTAAGTATAAACATTACTTTTATTATGTGTAGTAGGAAACCAAATAAATTGTATGACTCATTCCAATATGCGCCCTATAGGGGGTTTGGAACCTAAATAGCAATATCTTCAATGTGTGCCTGTACACACACACTTACACACACATTCATAGTGTTTGAAATTCAAGGAAACTGGGACTTCCTAGACTTAAAAATATCTATATTTTTAAGCAGTAAGAAGATTTTGCTTTCAAATAGAGCATTATGTGTCTGAGTCTTTTGTGAAGTTTATGGCTGCCTTGTAAGTGTAACACCTCTTAAATTTCCTTAATGAAGTAAAATTTTCTTAAATGGATATAGATTATGATCATAAACTGCCAAAAGAATTTTTACCACTTTTTTATTTTTCAAATTATAATTGTGACTTGGTCAGCTAAAAGAGCAGCTGTTTTATTTTCTAAAAATGATATGGAGAGTAAATTTATCTTAATAAAACTTTATTTTTATAAACAGGGTCTCACTGTGTCACCCAGGCTGGAATACAGCGGTCTGATCATGGCTCACTGCAGGCTTAAACTCCTGGGCACAAGTCATCCTCCTGCCTCAGCTTCCTGAGTAACTGAGACTATAGGCATGCGCCCCTAAGCCTGAGTAAATTTTTTCTTATTTTAATTCTTTTTTTCTTTTTTTTGGAGACAGGAGTCTCACTATGTTTCCAAGGCTGGTCTTGAGCTTTGGCCTCAAGTGATCGATCCTCTTGTCTTAGCCTTTCAAAATGCTGGGATCATAGGCATGAGCTACCATTTCTGACCAGAAAATTTACTCAAGTGCATAATCAAAACAACTTTAAATCAGTTAAGTTATGTTGCCACGATAAACTTTCATCATCAAATTCCACTCTTTGGCCCATGAAGAGTCACCAAAATATTTTGTTGACTAAAAACATATATTTGGTTCTGTTTTTTGACATTGGTTCCATTGAATTCTAAATGTGGCTTTCTTTTCCATCTTTTAGTAGATAGTGTACATATACATACATCTACACACTTAGGCTCCCTTTCTAAAATGCTTGGTAGTAAGTACATAGGATAAAGCAAGTCAAATGGGAGATTTGTGAGAAAGAATATAATTATTTCTGCTTCTTCATTCTTCAGAGTATCCAGTAAACTAGCAATATTACTTAGAACATTTTCTCTGGCAGGCAACTGATTAATTATAAAGGTGTTTCAATTTTGCAGAACTCTGACTTTTAATAAGTCATTTTTTATATTAATCTGAAAACAATCTTCCAGCAGACTCCATAGCCTTAGTGCAAGTTCATGTCTTTGGGTTCATCCAGATTGAGGCTAATATGGAACAAATCTTCTAATATGTAAAGACAAGTGTTAGCTCCCTTCCCTCTGCAATTCCAAGTTACCTCTCATGTAAATGAAGTGTGTCCGTGTCTTTTACTCTCCTGGGCATAGCTCTGAATGTGTTCCATGAATATATGAAATGGTGGTGCCAGTGTTCCATGTAATTGTACTTGGAAACAATTCTCAGTTGAATTTAAGAAATCAAGAGTTTGGGGTAGGCAGGGATTTAATTTTGCAGTGAAACATTGGTCTCCTTGAGACTATGACTTGGGGAGTAGCAATGTTCGCACGTACAGGATAATAATCCTGGACTTGGCAGTGACTAAATCCTGGCAGAACTCCCTATTCCCCACTTTTTTTGCAGGCATCAGATGTGACTTGTGGAGGGGACAGTGGGATAGACAGCAGCACCCTCTTTCCTCCTTGGTTCCATAACCATTGCCACCTTGCTGGGTGCTCACTACACAGTAGTTGTAAATGACGACCAATGATCACCTGGCCAGGTTGGCTGAGAAAACCAGAAATGCAGTCTGGGCAGATGTGTGTCTTGCTTCAATCCTCTCATTATTTCTCCAGGTTGCAATTTCACCCCTGGCATTCTCTGAGCACTTAGCTCCAGTGGATGAACAACATTTTGGCAGCTCTGCATACTGAACGAAAGCAGAGTAAGGATTAATTATGGGGGTGCTTCCAAACCATAGACTTGGTGGCAAGATGCCAGCTCTTCTGAATGCCTTTCCCAACTGCTCAAATCAGCAAAGTCTTGGCAGTTACAGTCAAATGAATGTTGCAATTTCAGGGTACCTGTTACATTAAATCACACGTTGATGGGAAAAGAAAGCAGAACATCGTGCCATTGTGTATAAAAAACGAGGCCTAGCGTTTTCTGCCAATAGTGGACTTTTTTACAAGTGAGAAGCCGTTTTTGGGTTTTACGGTACTCCTATTTAATTGAAGGTAAACCAAAACAGAATTTTTCACGTTAGCATGAACTTCTTTGTTAACTCTGAGGTTGTTTCTCCTCTGGCATGAGGGAGCCCTGGAGATCATGTTTTCTACACTCTCTAGGTGTGGAAAGCAAATAGGTGCAGAAAGCAAATCCCAGAATCCTAGCTAATAATTCACTGAGCTGGCCAACAGATTGGCAGACAGATTATTAACTATAGTGTTCCCTTCGAATAAATCAGTAAGCTATCAGCACTCTCCTGAATGTGTGAGGCTGATATAACAGCACAGTCCAGACTGAACTCCACTGGACAACAGGGGCTGGCTTTGTGGCATTCAAAGTCGTTCCCAACTATCCTTTCCACCCATCTCCCAAGTGGTCACTGCTCTAACCAGGCCTGTTTTTCCTGGCTCCACACATACACTGTTCTCACTGTTCATATGATTGGCCTCATGGTGTTCCAAAAATCACCAGACCCTCTCTCTAGTTCTGCTGGGTCATCTTGGGACTATTGCCTTCACTTCACCACTTCCTCACCTCCTGCTCTTTCCTTGGTCAACTCCACACAGCTTCTGTTCCCATCACTTTGTCCTGGACTCTTGCCCAGGATGCCACAGCCTCAGTTGCCATTTCCAAGGGACAGTTGTGTGTTCCTTTGGCTTCCTCTCCCTCTCAGGCTAGGTTCTCAGTCTCCCTTCTCAACATCACCTTCTCTATTTTACTAATACTTGGGCCTTAAGTGTTTGAACTCCTCAGACCTCCTTGGGGACCCACTTCTCATCCTACACACCCTCTAGTCAGTCTCATCTGCTCAAGAGGACTCATTTAATCTATATTCTCTCAGCTCCCAGGTTCACATCTTGGATCATTGAACTATACTCAATTTCTTGAAACTGCTGTGTCTACCCTGCCCTTCACACCTTCCTACTTTCTGTTCCTCCTGCCTGAAGGAAGTCTTCCATCCCTCTTCTCTTTGTAGTCTCAGCTTAGAGTTCATTTCCCTGCTGAAATATTTCCTGTCCCCCCAGGAAGGGTAGATGTGGGCTGGGGCTGAAGCTTTTACATTTTGAGGAATGCTTTTTTTTTTTTTGTAAAGGCATTCAAGTTGACAAATACAAAAGTAGACAAAAAATATAAGTTTTTAGAATAAGAACAGAAATCAAAACAGAATTTTGACAAGTTATAACAAACATTATATAATCCAGAAAATGATGTGTTTTAATTAAATTTGCTGTTTGACTCACCTACTTAGCTTTATTTATTTATTTTTTTTGCAAACAGGATTTATAGAAGGGACATAAAAGTTCCCACGGGGGGAGAAGACCCAAGGAGGTTGCCCTACTTAACTTTTTAAAAACTTTTTTCACTTAAGTCTTTAATTACTCTGTGATTGTAATAAATATTTTGTAACATCATTAACTACAAAGAGAATAGAAAAGTAATTCAACATTTCCTCTATCGTATGTAATTGAAAATTTTCTGCCTGATAATTTACCAATAATTTCTTGTAAATTTGTAGGATTACCATCAAATATGGGAAAACGTCCCTCAAGTTTCTTCCATAGCTATAAGACTTCTTGTGCTGTGACTAATTTTAATATGTTTCAAATTGATAACACACTTTAACCTGTTTTGTTTTCTATAATGTCCTTATTGTAATAGAATAGCATGCTAGGAATCTTATATAAAATACATTGATGTCAGAATTTTGGATCAAATCAGCAAAAAATTAAATATTTTTATAAACTGTTCATATAATTTTCATACCTTCTCTAATTAGATTATCAAAGAGCTTACTCATTGCTTCTTGAAATTTCTCTCTTCTTCTTGAATTATTACCTTAAATGTGATTTAAGCTTTTATTACTCTTTGCTTCTTGATATCAGAATAATTTATATTGATTTTGTTGCTCATCTTTATACTTATAGTTTGTTATTAATCTTTAGTTTCTTTTTTTTATTATAAAGATGTGGGATACAATTCAGGGTTTGGTATACAAACATTGATTATGCAGGTACCCTCGTTGATGAGGTATGCCCCTCCCTCCCCTAGTCGTTTCCCTCCACGCCCCGGGGGGGGGGGGGGGGGGGGGGGGGGGGGGGGGGGGGGGGGGGGGGGGGGGGGGGGGGGGGGGGGGGGGGGGGGGGGGGGGGGGGGGGGGGGGGGGGGGGGGGGGGGGGGGGGGGGGGGGGGGG